>OZ023274.1:90325423-90641701 GCA_964007475.1 Hybos culiciformis | reverse complement strand
GGTCTAAGATGATTGAAAGTAATAATAATATACATATATAAATTTTTGTTTAACAAGTAAAATGTTCGATAATTATAGTAATCAATATTATAGATATATGATTAAATATCTAATATATACTCTCTAAATAAAATTTGGCTAGATTGTTGCGAATTAAACTAGATTGAGCAACTAGATTGTGAGCAACTAGGATCTAGTTTGAAATCTAGCTTCCAATATTTACCTAGATTCTAGTTAAAATGCCAAACTAGATTCCTAGTCGAATTCTAGTTATCTAGGCTAGATCAGCCATTTTTTTTTTACTAGAATCTAGTGACTTTTTTTTATACAAAAAAAAACAATTTTTTATTGTAATATTTTTTTTTATTTATTACAATTTCTTTATTAGATTTTTATTAAATTATAATTTTACTTCTTACGCCTTCTTCCGGATTCGAACCCGGGTACATTGCAATTCGCCCACACTACCACTCAGCTACGGTATTGAAATTTAAAATGTACGTAAAATAGAAAATATAATTTTGGTATACACATTTTCTTTGTGGTGTGATAGTTATTTGCGATTCTAAGGACGCAGGTTCAAATCCCGAAGACAGCAAAAAAATCTAGTATCAATAATTGAAATCTTGCAAGGAGAAATAGATGATAATTGCAGAAACTAGATTTTAATAATTTTTCAAATTTGTCTAAAACTATTTTAAAACTATATTCTAGTTTTAAATTTTCAATATTGTAATCTAGTTTACCAAAATAACTGGAATATTAATGATCTGAAATAGAATCTATGTTCGGTAAATAATTTGTAAAATTTTACATAGAAATCTAGCTTTTGAGAACTAGATTTTTGCGTAAACTAGCTTTTGAAACTATAAAACTATTTTCAATAATTGAATTTCCCAGTAAAAATCGTTTAACTAGATCAAAGCTAGGGATTCTAGCCAAAATTAATTTAGAGAGTAACTTATCACCTATTGTATGCCTTACTTTGTAGTCAACTAACTCTGCATCGAGTTATAATAACAATTTTTTTTTAATTAAAAATAAACTTTCATAGTATGAAACTTAATATTTTGAAAAGTATTAAGTAAACTTTACAAAAAATCAAATAATAAGAATTGATTTTTTTTTTTCAAAAATTTTTATGCAATGAAAACTCAAAAAGTTCAAAAATCTTTAAATATAATAAACGGAGACGTTAATAAAGTCGGTATAAATCCCATAGCAAATGATATGGAATAATTTCAATTAAAAATTCATAACGAAAAAAAAAAAAAAATAATAATACTTAATAAATTTTTTTTATTTTTTTTTTTGTTCATTATTTTGTACAATTTTAAGCTTTATTTGAAAAGTAAAAAAAAAAAAAAAAAGTTATTAAAGTAATTTTAAAAACAAACAATAAGTAAAAGAAAATATTTCTCAATCCCTTGTCAACATTGCAAAAAAATTATAAAATAATCAAAAAGAAAAAAAAATTTTTTTTTTTCCTTCAAGGCTCTTAAGTCCTTTTTAATGAAAATGTCTATAAAAGCTAAAATTAAATTATGTTTTTTTTTTTTTAACTCTGCAGGAATTTCTTATTTTCCTTTTATTTATTTTTATATTTTTTTTTTAATTTTTCAGATGATTATTTCGTGAATGAATGTATTTTGTTGTCTGGGTTTCTTTTCCCTAAATAAAAAGTTCAATGAAATAATGGGAAAAAACAAAAACAAAAGAAAAAAACTTCAAAGCATTGGAAAAACTTGTTAAGGAATAAAATTAATTAAAATTAATACAAAGCCAGAGATAGTTTTTTTTTTTTTTAGTTTAACCATTTAAAAGTCTAGTCATATCTACCACCGCCGACCGATTTAAATTAAGTTAAATATTAGAATCTTATATAAGTTTCTTCTATTTATGTAGGTTCAAAAAATATAAATTTAAAGAATAAAAAATATTAATCAAACAAAAATTTTACTATTTTGATAAAAACAAATTATATTTTTCACAAGTAACATGAAAAAATATTTCTTTTTCTTAACGTCACCATTTGACAGAATTTAACTTATATAAAGTTTCTATTTATTAACGAGGTCGTTCTTGGTTTTTGTAGAAAATATTAGAAAATAGTAAATTGAATAACGAAGACAAAATAGATACCCTTGTTCTACCAAAAAGAAACCGCTTGGCATCCTTGAAATATTATAATTCTTCTTCTTTTTAACTCTGAATATTTCAACGACTATTATAAGATCATAATTCCGCAAAAAAAAAAATTAATAAAAACTAATGTACTGAAAATAGAGGCGGCTAAATTCTTTTCTTGTCATGAAAATTTTATGTAAATTTTTTTTTCTCCAGGGATCATTAGAGATACAATATTAAAAAAAATCTTATGGGTCAAGGTCTTTTTGATCAAAAAAATGAAAAAAAAAAAGATTAAAAATATGCATGAATTACCATGAAAAGAAAATTTTTAATTATTTTTCATTTTGTTTATTTTTCACCTTTTTGAAAAAAAAATACACATTACGTGTAATAAGATACATTTTAATTTGAAAACTTTTTTGTTTAGCTTTACAACATAAAAAGAAATGGCCTGCTAAAATGAATTTTATGGATTGTACATAAACATTATTAATGTGTAGAATTTTGTAACAAAAAGAATTTTTTTTTTTTTAGATATTATGCTGAGTGAAATTTTACACAATGAACTATCAAATCTTTGATATGAATCTAGGATATAGTTAAAAAATAATGTTAAATTCTTGAGCATAAGCAATGTTAGTTAATCATTCAAATTTATTTCGCTTTTATACATTTTTTTACAATCCGAAAAGCAAGGAAACCTGATCTTATAACATATTAATTATACATTTCCAGTCGCAGTTGCTATTATTACGGCTTAAGGTGCCTACGCATTTCGGTGGAATGTGGTCAATATTTAATTGATAAAAAACACTATAAAATAAGAAATGTATAGGAAAAAAAAATATTTTTATACCTATTTATTATTTTAGAAACACTAAATAATTATTTTTCTAAGTTATTTTTTAAAGATTTGATTCATCGTAAACCATCACATTTAACAACAAGTATATACGCAAAAGTAACTGAATGCAGGAAGTATGCATTTAGAAACTTAGGTACCTAACTCTAAATGTAGCATATTGAAAACAAAATCGTTTCAATAAAATTAAAATCTATAGCAAAAAATCCTTAGTTCGCTTAATTATTTACGCAGACATAAAGAACAGATCTTGATGTATTTTTTAGACGTTTTTAATTTACCAAACTTATGCAAATCATGTGTCACTGAAACAAGGCAGTAAATTGCTAATTTTTCTTAATTTTTTTTGATTAAACTGAATTTTAGTTTCTTTTTTTTAACTTAATAATATACATTATTTTTGAGACTCGTTTCGTGCTCATTGATTCATTTTTTCAATATGAAATGATATATAATAAGAAACGAAATTATAAATTCCAACATTTTTTAGCATCCTACAATTTTGTTTTTTTAGACAAAAATTTATATAGTAAATTTATTTATTTTTTTTTTTTATAAATTATTCATGCAAAAGTTATTACATTAGAGACTTAACATAAAAAGAAATTAAAGAAAATTTCCAACATTATTACACAAGTTCAATTCTCACAAGTCTAATTCGTCTCTTTACAATAATTTTTTTTACCATAGAAAATTTTATGATGGTTATTTTTTCACATGGAAAAATATACTTTGAAAATAAGAAACGCACTTCAAAAGCACTGATCTGTTTACTTGTATAATTTTATTATATTTTAGTAGAGATATTATGACGTTATTTAAAATTCGTAATTTTTTTTTTTTCTGTACTGTTTGAAAAATTAAATTTCTTTTGGGGAAATATGTTTTCAACATCATATAAAACTGTTGATGCTACAATCGTATAAATATTCTGTTTGGAGCCAATATTGGATGCTTTAGAAATTTAGAATTAATTATTGCACAATCGCCTCTCGGCAATATTTCTTTAACAAACCTTAAAGTTTAAGCGTCTGACAGAGTTATATAAATTAATATGGCAGTTCTAAATCAGAACTTCTTCATTTTAAAATTCAACTTTTTTTTTTAATTAAGATTTTTTTACGCCTATGTAGTTTTCTTGAAACTTTTCGTATCAACATTTTATTTGCTTCATCGCTGGATAATTGCTTTACCCCCAAACAAATCAAAATGAAAATAGAAAAAAAAAAAACAAGAATAATAATAAAATCTCCACCCTTATCTCAATTCCAGAGCAAAATTATTGTATTTGTGAAGTGCTAGAAAATGCCTCAATCAAAAAGATGTGTATTTTTATGTGGAAAAAAGTTCTTAAAAATCACAGCTGCAAAGTAAAAAAAATAAAAAAAATAAAATTGTTAAATTGAGTTTTTATATTATAATAAACTCTGTGTTAATAAACATTTTATTTGAAAAATAAAAAATATATATAGATATATGTATGTTTGAGAATGGAAATTTTGTAGATATTCACATTTATTCATTTTTTATTAAGTTAAAATGATTAAAGAGATTTTTTAAATTATAAGCAAATAAAAAAAATAAAAATAAAAAATAATGAACAGAAGTTCTTCTTAATAAATATTTTACTTGACCTTAAATTTATGGCAGTATTGAAAAGATGGTTTCATGTAATTTAGTTACTCCTGGAGAAAAGATGTCTCTAAATAAAAGTTAGTCTGCCTAAGTTAACTTTATTTGTAAGGGAATAAATGAAAAACTTAAAGGCGTACATTATGTGGCTTCAAAAAATAATTTTTAATAACAATTTAAGGCAATTTAATAAAGAAGAAGCTTTTTAGATTTTCATAGCAATATTTTTTGTTACATTTTATTTGTTGTTCTCGACTTGCCAGTAAATTAGACCCACTTGTTTAAGAGATAAAGATAATTTTATGCTAGGTATATGAAAAAATGTAGTGCCCTGGATATTTGTAATGCAGAAATTATAGAAACTTTAATTAATAATAAAATAAAATAATTATTTTTAGTAAGGAAAAATAAATCAAAACTAGAGGTTGATACATAAACCCATAAACACAATAAAATTCTATATTAACGTCTAGCGGACATCGCGCAACATCTGAACCAATTTAGCGATTTGTTCTCTGTAATTTATAAAGATGAAACGTATCCTTATTTTTTATTTTCATTTAATTCTATCATTAAATTCTATATATATTTACAAAGAAAAAAGTTTTTAATTTGCCATAGTTTGCTATTAAGAAAAATGTAAACAATACCAGTTATTTCATAAAAAATGCAACATACATTAACATTTTTTCTTATATGTTTAATTTTTTTTTACCAACTATTTAAATTTTCCATAGAGGTAGTCTATCACATTTTACGACCGACAAGTCGATAAAATTGATTTATAATATAATTGAAATGAATTATATGTAATCAAATTTTTATATCTTTAATCTTCGAAACTGAGATAAATTTCATTAAAACAATAATATTTTTTCCTAGTTTTTTGATTAAAACATTCATATGATTGGATCACATAAAGTGTATGCCACATACTTCAAGAATTCTTTTTCACCCAAATAATGTAAGATATATCCTGAATTTATTTTTTTTAAGGTCATCTGTTCTAGTTTATTGTATATCTGTTATTTTAATATTAAAATTCATGTGGTTCCACAAAAAAACAAAAAAAATTAGAACTAATTCTATTGAGCAACTCCAACTTAAAACAAAAAATTTCCCATTAAATGTTTTCCTCTCTCTCGAAATGAAAAATGTTTAAATCAGTTTGAATTATTTTACATTAAAAATAGTATCCTTGTAGACATCAATTCAAGAATCAAGTTCAATGTTATCACTCTTTTTCTCGAGAGTAAAAACAAAAATCAATTAAAGACTTTTTTTTTTTTTTTTTTTACACATAAATATTATAACAACATTTCCCTGATTTTACAAGGAAAATCCATTTAAAGAATAAAAAAAACGAAAAAAAACACAATGTTATCATAAATAATTTGATAGGAAAAATATTTTCAAAAACCAGAAATTTGTAAACTTTTGAAAAAAAAAAAAAATGCGTAAAAGAAAATTTATTTCAAGGATTTTCTTTTTAGAAGAACCCAAGAAAATTTTGTTATTTTTTCTTTTTTTTTTTTTTTGATTTCTTTAAAAGAAAATCTAGCATAGTTTTATGTAAATAAATTGTACCTATTTCCCTTTTTGTTTTTCTTTAAATTCTTGAAGAAAAATTCAGTAAAAATAGCGTTTGTGCAATTTATTTTTTACGGATAAGAAGATTTCTTTATAAATTGAGTGTTATAAAATATATATGGATATATATATATATATTAAAATATAAATTAATTCATTTCGGCAGAAAATTTCGTTAACTGTTTCTTTATTACTAGGAACTTCTACTAGGAACTTCAATGGTATCTTAATTATCTCAATCATTAATTTAACTCAATCATTTATTGAAAAACTATTCTTTGTCAGTTTATTGTTTTACACCTTGTTAGAATCCAAGAATTTCTAAAATTGTCTGGGCGGTAAATACAACCAAAATTATATTTCCATATATAAAAAAACATTTTACAGCCGCAACTCCGGCCGATTGAAGGAAATATTATGTCAATGAAATTTTTTTAGTTTTGTTTTATTTGTTATATTAACGTTAACTTCAAGAAAAATTTTAACTTTACCTGTAGGTGTAGCTATCTTTTTTTTTTAGGAATGAAATCACTATCACTAACATGATAAGATGACATGACACTAACATGATAAGATAACATATACATGGTTCTATTCTTTTAGAAATTTATATTGTAAAAATGCGCACAAGAAAGTTCTGTACATAAAGCTTAAATTCTAATTTTATGGATAACTATTTTCTCGATAGTATTATATTTCGAATTGAAAATTTTATTGTTTATTCATTTTCAAACAATTAATATTACTTTTATTGTAGTTTTTTAAAAACCACATAAATAATGCAGAAATTTGAAAATGTATATATATTTTTTTTTTCAATATTGCAATTTCTTTTTTTTTGTAAATAAAATATTTAAAAGATGCCCAGATTTAATTTCAATGTAAAAAAGTTGATCATCAAAACTTTATAAGTTTTTTTCATTTTTTTTTTTTTTTCATATTTTTCGTTTTAACGTTGTTAAAAATTTATAATATAATTCTATTTTGAAAGAGATTTTATGTACTTTTCGTAATAAATTAACTTGAAAGGAAATTTCAAAAAGTTTTTCATTTTTCACTTATTTTTTATTTTTTATTTTTTTTTTTAATATTTTACTGGTGCACTTTATGCTTAAAAATGTAACTTCTTAATTATGTAAAATATTAAAATCAGATAAAGCTGCAAAGAAAAATAAATCATTTTAAGAGTGCATTCATCCTATTTTTGTTCATGTTAAATTTTGTAGAATACATTAAAAGTTTTCTGAAAACATTAACACATGTATATTATATGTATATAAATTTAAGTTTATTTACTTTTCATTGTTTATATTGTTTAATTAATCATTAAAATTATACCAAAAATATAATAATAAAAAAAAAAATGTTTGTAACATCAATAAAGTTACATAACATTGTAGATATAGCAAACTGATTACCTTTACATGACTAAACTTACATACACTACTTGGTAACCTGAAATGTATTGCAGGAAAGTAAAAAGTTTACATGAACAAAAAAAAATTAGTTGAATGTTTTTATTTTGTAATTAGCTTCAAGCTTAAAATATTTAATTCTTTTGCAGTCAGTCACATGTCAACAAAACTAAGGACGTTTCATTTCCTATTTCGCCTTTGGAATACATGTTTTAAGAGCGAATAATAATTAATATATTTTCAAACAAATCCACCAAACAAATACCCTTAAACTTTCGTTTGTAAATCAAAGAACAAATTTGCCATAAATGTGTTTTTAACCATTATATAACTGGTTTTTTTTTTATTTAGCTCACATTTACGTATATAAATGAATCAAAGAAGATATACATATGATTAAAGTTATAAAATGGCTAATAGCATCAATTATGTACAATGAGATTTCTGCTGTAGAAGAAATTTTAAATAAAAATACTATTATTGACTGTCGCTTTCAGAAGCATATAATTTGTTAGGCATTTTTATAAATGTCATTAATTATATTTTAAATTTTTTTTACAGTATAACAACATAACCTTTATATTTTCTCATTTTCAGCTTAAATTGACACCATTTTGTGAAATTTTTCGAGTTGATGCTTACATAGTTACATTATATATATAAACATACATACGTACAAACATCGAATTTCTAAAATATTTTTTAACATAAAATATTTTGATACTTAAATTTTTCTTCCTGAAAATGTAATAATCAAGGAAAAAAAAAATACCAAAATAATAATTTTTCAGCAATTTATTATTCAACCCACTTTTAAAGTTACAAGGAAAATCAATTAACGACAAGTTGCAGTCTTGAATATTAATCAAGCTTTTCTTTTGTACTTATTCTTTTAAAGAAAAACAATTTTATATATTCATAGGAATTTTTTTTTATGTAGTTTGGATACAATGTGTACCTAACATAATATGAATTAGATTGTTAAAACTTTTCTTTAACTTTCCCTTTTTGTTGTTGTTACCCTGTTGTTACATTTTAAGTCATGAAGTTTTCTTCCTTTATTTTAAATATATGTATGTATAAAGCAAAAATTTTTTAAAGATTTTTGGTTATTAAAAATATATATACTTTTTGTACACAATATTTATTTATAAAGGATATTATGGTAAATTGTACAATATCTGATCAAAGAGAGGCAAATTAATGATTTTTATATTTTGATTTTTAAATATTAAAATTATTTTAAATTGTTATTTAGATAATTAACTTAAAAACATATATATTCTTTTTTAAGTTATATATACTTATTCATTAAGATTTTTTTGTTATACATTTGATGTTTATACCGTAGACCTAGTTAATATTTGTTATTTTGTTGTTACATTTGATGATATTAAATACAAAAATTATAAATGACTAGGTTTTATCTCATATATAGCGTTTCCACACTTGTCATCAGTTTTTGAGTTGCGTTAGATCCTCTTTTCAAGATATTCATCTAATTTTTCTAATCATTAATTACCAAATGTGTCAAAAGAAAATTTCAAAGTTAAGTTTCCTATAATGTTTTAACTGGAACTTCTCACATTAATATTTCATCTTCTTTACACTAAAGTTTAAAATTTTCATTATTACATTAATTTTTCATCGTAGGTACTTTTTTCAAACATTATTAAATCAATTTTTGTTATTATTTTTATATATTATTATCACTTACAATTTTAAACTTACCCTAAATAAAATTTTTGTCTGCTTTTCAATAGAACAAAATTTTTTCGAGTCGATGAAAATATCTAGACTTTTTTAAGGAAAATTCATTTAGAAGGAATAATATTCATTACAGAACACAATGCAACCAAATTGAATAAAGTAATTTAACTTTTTTATTTTCCAAAAATAAAAAAGCAAAATTCAATTGACTTAAGAATTTAGTTTATTTCCATCTAAGAACAATAAAACGTGCTGAATTTTATGGTAACACATTGTTACAAGAACTCTTGGTTGTAAAAAATCACAAAATATTCCAAATTATTTTCAAAGAACGTTAAATGGTTTCGAAAAAACTCGATCTAACACAAAATTAAATAAATTTTTGAAATTATACCTGCAGAACCAATTGAACTATTTGAGTATCATTTAATTTAATAGTGTAGTTTCGATAAAGATTAAATAAATTCTCAAAGAAATTATATAATCTCTGCAAGTCGAGATGACCATCGTCCAAATAATAAGCTATATAACAGATATCCAAGTAAGTATTTCTTACTTGATTCAACGTTCATAAGACTTTTTGCAATTACTATTTAACTTAAACTGAGATCGAGAAATGTACTAAATGCATTAGTTATAGTACATCGACAATCAATATAGCATTAACTTATTTATTAATTTTCTTTAATATGCATAGAAAAACCATTTTATTAATAAATTATGATTATTATACCGAAAAAAATTGTAAAATAAAGAAAATTTCATTTCTTCTTACCAAAAATCTTTTTCGTGCATTTTATAATGCTTGCTTTTTGAATTTCGCCAGTTTCTCAACAGCATATAGCATAATAATTAAAGTTACATATTTACTCAACCAATATTCACGCTAAAAGAATTTAACATAAATTTAAAATAAAAATGTTTTCTAAATGTTTATTTTTCTCTAAGATTAGAAAATAAAAATTCTCTTGTATGCTGAATTTTCATTTTATGTTTCAGTATTTTCTTCTTTTTTTTTTTTTATCTTATTCAATATTTAGGAAAATTTTTTATATAGGTATGTATAATACATATTTCAATTAAAGAGATCAGTGCAATAAAAGTTTATGAATTAAATAAATCCAAAAATATTATTTTTATTATTTTTATGTATTATAATTTGGTTGAATGTGTTTGTTTCTAAAAATAGCGAAAATAGAGTAAAGGTTTTTATTTTTCAAATTTCTCTTTAGCATCAAGCCTTTCAGTTATTTTAAAGATTTATACAAATAGCTAATGTTATTTTTTGATGCCATCGAATTTTCAGATTAAATACTTGACAATATTTGAACTTGAGGAAAAATAATAAAACACAATGACCCCAGAATAAAATGTGTCAAATCGTTAACATAATGGTTCAAAATCGTGTTTAACTTTCATAGGATTACAGAAAAATGTTCGTATACAATCCACTTTTCTATATAATGAAATTTTTGATCAAAACAGACTTGAAATTTTCTGAAGTTATTTCAGCTCTGTCGAATTTAGACATAGGATATATTATCTCAGACAAAAAAGAAAATATTTATATTAACAATTTCAATGAAAATCAAACCCAAGATTACCTGTAACTATAATGTAAACAGAATTCAAAAATATATAATATACTATTGATAATTTAAGCATTACCATATAATGCACAGTTGTTACATTAAATCATTATCATAAATGGAAAAGTTTTAATCTTATACCTGGATAAATAAAGAAATAATTTTGGCCATTCAGAATTAGAGAAAGTTTGATAACATTTGCTCAAAATCATATTAAACATATGCAAATGCATATGCATGTGTATACATAACATAACTACATACTCATTTTCCTTTTTAATATTCAGATAAAAATACTATAGTTTTTCAAATAATTTTAACCTATGTTTATCTTAGAAAAATATCGTTCAATTTTATTCTGTTTTTTTTTTAATTTATAAAAACAGATAAAAACAAATAGTTCCCCAGGGTTTTAGTAACAAAAACAGATAAGTTTTTCCTCAAATTTTCTATGTAAGTTCAAGAGATTTTCATGAATCATGCATGCAAATAGAAAAATGAAAATAAAATAAAATTTTTAAGCAAATTGCGGTTTTTCTTTTTATCAAATCACTAATTTTAGAATTTATTACGTACATAGATCCTTTTGATATATATAAGGAAACGATATTACACTCTTAAAACAATATTTTATTATAGCCGAGTGATTATTTTTTTAATGCAAATAAATCTATAGCTAATATTATAAATTTTTTTGAAACTTTATTTTATTCAAATTTAAATTAAAACCTTGATTGGAATAGATATTTTGTAACTACTGTTGCGGTACATGTACAATTATAAGTTTATGTTACCCAGAATAATAAAATTAAATGGTAATGTACAGTGTATAAGTATGATAAAATATTCCATAATTATACTCGATCAATGCAAAAAAAGAAATTTACCTTGATCATGTTCTTGTTTAACTTTAATCTTAATCTACTCACAACTGTTTCTCACAATCAAATTCAGTATAAAAAAATCATAATCCAGTGATAATAAGTTTTAAAATATTTTTGCATACTTTTAGGCTCTCTTATGCAGATAAATTTAGTAGAATATAGCATAGAAAACATTAAACAAGAATCACCTTAATTTTGTTCTTAGACATTAATTAGAATTTTTAAGAGTGTTTGCGTAAAAATGTAATAACTTTAAGAATCTATTTTTGACCACATTCCTAAAATACGTATAAAAAGACTGAATGGTAAATGTATGCATTAAAAAATACATATTTTTTATCACTGCTTTTGGCACGTATATTTTAGTTTCCCTAAATCCAAACGAAAGTTAAAGTATTGAATCCACATTATTTCTATTTAATTAATATGTTATGTTGTATAAAGTTGTTAGCGAACTTTTAAAATTGTACTTAAGTTTAACTGAAAAGGAATATTAAATAATAGTACCAATGAGATATTAAGTTTTAATTTCATATAGATATTATTGGCATATAGATCTTGATCTATATGTACAGTACCCAAATAGCGATAATATTTAAATAAATTTATCCCAAGATATTATAGAAGAAAAGAATTAAGAGTCTTATTAATTCAAAAATTTTAGTCGCTTGGAATGAGTTCCTGGAAAATTAGTTAGGTTTGAATTTACAAACTCCATAATATGAGCATACAATGAATTGCTAATATAAACATAATTATAATTATGTAAACGTAAACTTCCATGCAAATCAAACAAATCAGCAGAAATTTTATTTTTTTAAAATTCTTTACAAATTCTATAAAAACTTTTCTTCTTATTTATATTTTTCTATAGGAAAAGTTGAACAAATAATTAAATTTTAACAAGGATTCATGTTTCATAAAACATACACAAAATGAAAGCCTGTCAAGTTTTTTGACCATTTTTTAAAACCCTTTTCAAAACTTGAAAAATATAATAACAAATTGCTTTGGCTTCTGCTAAATAACTTTATTGAAAAGTTTGTTATGTGCGTAGTACTATCAAATTATTTAGTTTAATATTATGTGCATTTCTTATTTATTTTCAGTTTGTTGCAAAACACAACATTAGGAAAGGAAGCTGATTTCTTCAAAAGAACTGAAATGCCAAATCGAACTATAAGAGTTGCTGTAATGTAAACGAATCTTTACTTTGAGAATTTAAGTATTCTTGTTTAATTCAAAATTAGTATTCAGTTTGAAATTGCAGAATTATAAGCTTTTTGGAAATTTAATTATATATGTACGTATAATTAAAGTTCAATAAATTTACGGTGATGGACTAGTTCGAACATTCTTTTATTTTTTATACTTTTTAAGTACCTTGATGTATGTAAGTTAAATTTTTAATTTGGAAAAATTGGGAATGAGAGGAAAAGCTTTTAGCTAATTACATTTTTTATATGGTTTTGAGTGTTATTTTTTTTTTACCTACAACTAAATCATCGAATAAAAAAGATTTTAATAAATGGTTTTTGTTGTGAAATCATCCTTTTTTTTATTTTCCTGGTATTTTTTTTTTTCATTTCGACAGCAATTCCGTATTTTTTTAAGTATTTTCTGATTATTTTACACAATTAAATCTCTTAACAATATTATGTATATATACGTTAAGTTTTTTAATTAAATTTTTCTTTAATATTTTAACAGAAAAGTAATTAGAAACTATAAGAGAAGATTAAATAGAGAAAATTACAGGTTTGACCGAAATCTGTACTAAAAATCTGTAATGAAAATTGGATATCAGACTAGAGTTATCATAGCATTGCTGCTTGTGTAAGCAATAATTAGACCAAAACAATAGGAGGAATGTAAAACTGATCTGAAAAAAGAAAGTAGCAGAAAATACAGTAGCAGTAGCCAAAATCATATTTGAATTGACAATATTTGAGTAATCTGTATAACTGACCATTTAAACAACCCTTCCATAGCTGAGAGCCCCTACCTTCGAAAACCGAAATGATAGAATCTCAGCATTTAGTCGAGGTGAAAGTGAACGAGATTGCGCTTCTTTTGGTATTTAAATAATTCGAATTGTTTTGCGGGATCATTAGATATAAGCATTATGTTGCGAATGGACGGACAGACGGACATTTAATGCAAACTAGTCCTTTTTTTCATTTTTGAAGGAAAATGGCCTAAAAATTCCAGAAAATCTAAGATGAGTTACTCTTAAATCTAAATAAACAATATCTATTAAATAAGACTGTTGATGTATTAAATCAATATTTATTCATGTCTGTTTTATTTAATAATATACCGAAACGTTTTTATTTATAAATTTTTTGTATTTTTATTCAAAAAATAAATTAAATTTAAGTTATAATAAATAAATAAATTTCGATCCGATATACTTCACATATGCATCACTGATTAAATGAACAATCATTTTGTGTCTCACCTAAATCAGGTGAAAAGTTTATCCAGGTCAAAAGAGTTTGTTTTTCTTCTTCTTTACAGTTTAATTGTAACAATCTTTCGTTACATATTTTAAAAAAGTTTAATCCAAAAAAAAAAAACAAATTATTTTATTTTCTATAATTTTGTTTTGATGTCTGCAATAGGTATAGCTCCTGGTATCGATTTCCTATGAAACAAAAATAATTTTCACAACTTTTATCTTATCTTCCATTTCAATTTTAAATGTCTACATTTTTCTTAAAGTTTTTTTTTTCTTCCAAACTTCAGAACAATGAAATAAACTAGGTGTACACATGTAAGAAACCTTCATGCATGAAAGTCAAAGAAAAAAATTTATGTATATGTTTTTATACATTTATATAAGAAAGAAAATGCTTGAATGAACATTTTTCACATTTGAATTAATCCTGCGAATCAAAGGAACAATGTTCGTTGTATGATCAAAATATTTGGAGCATAAAATAGCAGAAAAAAAAAAACAAGTCGCATAATTTCATAAGAAGCATTCTTTATATGCAAACTTTTTCAAAATTCACAAATAATAAAAAATTTAATATATTATAAGTTAAAACTCAAATCTTTAATGTTATTTAATGTTGTATGAACCTAACTATAAAGATAAATATTAAATGTAAGAAGTGTTATTAAGAATAATAACACTATATTATACCATACTATCTTAAACTATTTTTATATCTTTTATAACTTTGCATAATCATCCTCATTTACTTGTCTAATATGTAAATCTTCGATGATAAGATGGCGACTAGAAAATGGTACAATAAATTATACTCACAGTTTGTAGACTATTATATTATATTTATAATATATTACTTTATTTTAATTTATATCAACGAACTAGAGAAAACAAATTTAGTTATATTAAAGTTTCAAAAATTTAATTAACCATTTAAGTACATGTACGAAGTCTACAGAAATAGTATTGCATTTCGACAATATACACGATAATTTTTTTATTATTATTTCAAAAATTGACCCATTAAATTTAAAACTTGTCCAAGTTGTTTAAAAAACATTTTAAATAATTAAAAGGATTTTGTTTTTGTTCAACACCTAATGTTCAAAATAGAAAGAAAAATGAATATGTATAATACTTTAAAAGTTTTTTCTTTATTTACCCTAATATCTAGAGATTTATATAAATATTTTATATTCCATAAGTTTTGAATAATGTTTTCTCAGAAAATATATTTTCAAATTTTCAATAATTTTGATGCTGAAAATTTTTGAAGAACCAATTCTTAGACGAATTTGATTATTTCGACTAACTACTGATTTATTATATATTTATGTAATGTCTAATACACTATTTCACAATATTGTACTATTGATTACGGCACACTATGCCATGCGGTCACAAATTTATTTTTATCTGAAAAATTTACAATTAATTTAAAAAACAACTCGTTAAAGATAAAAAAAAAAGAAAGAAAAAGAAAATTTATAAATGTAATAAAGGTGTTTAAAATGGTAACGGAAAAGTTTTAGCCCCTTTATAAAATTTAATTGCTTACAGATTTTGATAAAAATTTATAATTTCCAAAAGAAATTTTCTTTTTTTAATAATATTTTATTGTTAAACTTCTTTTGGGGTTGAATTTATATTTTATTTCATTTTATATTATTTTATTAAAATAATATTTAATTAAAGGATTAAAAACTTTTTGAATCCTTAAAAAGACAATAATTCTTTAATTTTTATTAAAGAAAATTATTTTTATTCTCGTTATCTTAAAAAATAACTATACCTATACCTACTTACCTATCTGTCTGTATATACACATTTATACTTAAAGTTCTTAAGTTGAAGATATTGAATTATAAATAATAAAAGAAAGAAAAATCATTAAATTTATATTAATTCGAAAAATAAATAAATCAATGGAGAAAATTTTTTTTCGATATAATAAAATTTTAGCAAGTAGTTTCTTTGTAATAGTATTCCTTTTTATTCGAACTGAGAAATCGAAGGTTTCAAATACATTTAATAATATATTCTTATATATCAGTATTTATATATAGGTAAGAAGCTCTATCTTAATGGTTTATTACGGTGAAGACTTATTTTTAAGCAACAAATCAATTTTTTCTGGATATATTCCACCAAATGTAGAAAATCCATGTTATCATACAAAATAAAAATAAAACTTTTTATTTGTCCTTAATTCAAAAGTTCTCAAGCTTTTATCAAATTGGAAATATTTTAGAGGAAATTTAATTTATATAATTAACTGTCTATATACCTATTCTTAAATAATAAATATACATTTAAAACATATTATAATTTAGTTATATAAAATATAAGTAAACAAATACGTAATTTGTGCAAATTTTAATTATCCTACCTATCCAAAGTGGACATTAAAAAACGCATTAAAAAACGCCTCCTATTATTTTGGATACAGTCCGTGCTATGATTTTTAAATAGAACAAAATGTCTCAGGCGATAAAATCGATTAAAAAATATTAATTTATTTTCTGCTTGAAGAGTTTAAATTTTAGTTCATGAATTATGATTTGAGTTGTTATCAAAAAAGAAATGATATTAATAAGACATCGTGAATAAGTGGACAACTTAAAATTCATACAGATCCAAAGTCCACAATCCAAAGTTTTAAAATTAAATTAACAATACCTTGAAATACCAAAAAAGCAAAAATGTTAACAAAAAAAAATTTTAAATATAACTTCTATAATATTGGTAGATAAGTTTCTATTCAAACACATAAAAATTTTTATATATTTTATTATTTTTTTTTATATTATTTCTTTTTGAACATTTTTATTTAATTTCTTTAAATAAAAAATATTTCTTTAGTGCTTTGGTAAAATTTCTTAAATTAAATTACACAAAAAAAATAAATTACACAAAAAAAAATTTTCTTTTTTATTTATAACATTTTTCGTTATCCTTTTTTCAAAACTTTATGAGTAAGTTTAAGAACAGCAAAATTTATAATATTTTATAAGCTTGTTGGAAGATACTATCACTATAACATTATTTTGCAAGTTTTAAATATTTTTATGTCCTTCACCAAAATTTTTATTGGCAATAAAAAAAATAACAATAGTTTAACTTAACTATTTGGGAATTATATAAAAATTACAAAATTGATCAAAAAAATAAAAAAAATATTAACTTGATTAAACGTTTATTAAAACGTTTCCAAATTGATTCTAATAAAATTATTAATTATTTAAATAAACTAAAACTTAGTTACAAATTAAGTCCCTTTTCATTTAATTCATAATAGGGTGT
Source organism: Hybos culiciformis (assembly GCA_964007475.1). Taxonomy (NCBI): domain Eukaryota; kingdom Metazoa; phylum Arthropoda; class Insecta; order Diptera; family Hybotidae; genus Hybos; species Hybos culiciformis. The sequence goes on along the minus strand of OZ023274.1, from coordinate 90,624,128 downwards.
TCAATAGGGTGTTAATCCAGTTTTTTTTTTTGGATTTTCTCCAAATCTAATAAATCCAAAAATAAAAAATTTATGAAACATAATAATTCATTTAGAGTAGACAGTTGAAAAAAAATTTTTTTCAACTTTTTATTTTATGGCGCGAATTTCATGTACATACATATTTTTGATAACAGATTATAATATTTTCTAAAAATTTTCCAAGGATTTATCATATCATCACTCCTTATAACAAAGAAGAAAAGTAGAAATTTTTCTTTTCTAGATTCACCTTGTGAAATTCAAGCTCATAAAATTTAGGAAAATCTCTTATCTTTTTTTTTTTTTTTTTTTTTTAATAAAATTTAACTCTAGAACACTTTTGCCAATATTTTAAATTAAGTTATTCAAAAAATATTCAAATTTAAGTTGAATATTTTTTTTTTTCCTTTAAAACTAGAGAGTGCAAAAGATTCAAAGTAGATTTGTTGTAAAGGGTAATAATATAAAAGTTTTTAAATAAAATATAATAAGAACCCTTAAGCCATTCATATTATGGTAATATTGAATGAAGCATACATAAATACATAAAATTTAATAGAAAAAAAATATATACAAAAACATACACATAATACTTACTTTATGTTTTTCAAAAAACAGAAAAAAATAAAATTGATTTTATATCTATCACTTGTGTGCAAATTTGAATGTTTCCTAGTTGGAATATTTCATTTTATAAAAAAATTTTAAGCTTATTTGACTTTTTAGTTTTTTTTGTGCATATGCAACTTTTTTAAAGACTTCTTAACAATCATTATCTCTTTAACTGTCGATTAGGTAAATAAAATGAATTGGTATTAGTTGTATATCCACTGAAGAATAGGTCAGATTGAACGAAGCGTCAACACACTCAAATAGCTCCTATAGGTGTATAAGCCTATTGCAACAAGAATAATTCCTACAACAATTAAAAGTTATATAAATATAAATCTCATTATTATTTATCTTCTACTATTTAAATTTACGGAATTCGTAACCTACATAAATCGTGAAAACCAACCCTAATTTCTTTCAACTACGACGCAGCCCATGGGGTGATATACAACTATACGATATAAAGATCATGACAAACTGTTAATGCAAACTATCAATGCGAATCTTTCAAAATATGAAATTTAAAAAAAATTCTATGTTTTTCCAAAATAAATTTAATATCTCGTATTATTAATTATTTACCTCAAACTTTTTTTTTTTTTTAGCAATAATAATAAACAATTTTATCCTCAAAAATAACAAAATGCTGATATTACCTAAAGTTAAATGAGTTTTCAAAACAAAAAAAAAACAAAAAACTCACTTTAATATCTTTTACAGCCTTAAGGTGAAAATTCGCTTTCTTATGTCAAGGATTCAATAGCAAGGAAAAAAAAGGAATAATAAATAAAAACAAATATATGTATGAAAAGAAAAAAAAATCGAAATTTTTTCGAAAAATACTAAGGGTATATGTACATGAAAATACAAAACAAAAGCATCAAATTCGAAACATTTTCAGATACTTTAATACACATATTCTGCGATAATATTCTATAACACTTATTATCATAATTGTTTTATAAGTAGGTTAAGGGTTTTCTTATAAGAATTATGAGTGGAACACTTAAATATTTTAAATTCCTTTCTACATATACACATGTCTACAACTGTGTTCAATCGAATAGCAATGCTGTTGTTCATAATTGGCACTTTTAAATTTTGAATAGAAATTCCAAACATAATGTATGTATGTTCCTTCTTATTATTGGGCAGTAAGTTACTATGTATAAAATTCTACATATATTATTCAAAATATACATTTTATTAAACATAGAACTTGTAATGTTTGTGTTTATTGAACTGTTAATTGTTGGTTTTCCATTTACTCAATCCGGAACACAATTTTCGTTCCTTGGGTTACTCAAAAGAACTCTCTAGAGAAAAGAGGAAAATTTGATTTTTAAATCAAAACACAGAATAATAGTCAGGTAGTTCCAGCAGAAAAATATGAAAATCTAATAGAAACGATGATATACTTGGTCTCTTCTCTTTTGCCAGATTTTTAAATTATTAGAGAAAAAGTTAACAAAAAATTAATGTTTGTGACTAAATTTCATTGATGTACTTTTTCCTTGTTTATGTTGTTTAATAAGAGATAACATTATATTTTTTTGCATATACCACTGCTATTTAATTGAACACAGCTGTACATGTATTTATATTCAAATTGCGGTAGACATAGGTATCAAAAAGGCAAAATATTAATTTTACATCTAAGAAGAGATAATAATAATTTAAAACCTTTATTGTTTTATTACTGGTATTAAAAAAAATATTGGGGTAAAATTTTATTTCAAGATAAACGTCATTCAAAGAAATTTGGTTTTGACTTTGCGTACTATATAGAAAATTAAGTAAACAGAAAATGTATTTTGTTCTTGCAAATGAAAATCTACCTGTGTGACATTTAACAAAATATTTGCTTTATTCCAAGATTTTTTTTTCTTATTTTTAATATTGTTAAGCTAAGAAGAAACCACAATTCAATAGTTGAAAAGAACCAGCAGTGAATCGAGGAAGTTATGAATTAAGAAATCTATAATCATTCAAAACCTTAACAAGATGGCTTAAGAATTCACTGAATTTCTTTAAAATAAATAAATAGTGTGGGAATAAATTTTTACATTTTTCTTAGGAAAGAATAATTAGAATCTTATTTTTCAACCATCCTATGAGTTGTTCAAACTATTATATTCTTTTTTTTAAGCATAATAATTTTTTTTGTTTTTTTAAATCCTTTAACTACGCGAATGAATAAAACAAGCCGTTTATTCAAATGAAATATTTAATACTTAAATATATATTATAACTATAAATGTTCATGGTGTTGCATTTTCTAATATTTATTTATTTCTAAATGTTATGTAATTTCTAGGTTTACATAGTAATAAAAGTGAAACCGAGGCAAAATAATATATGAATGTATTATTTTCCGGCATAGTTTAATATCAGTTATGGATATGAATAAAAGCAGAATTGAGAAAAAAAATAAATGCATATTTGTCAATTGTCTGGTTTCAGCAATTGTTGTGCTTGAAATAAATATAACTTTTTTATTACTTAAATAATTCTACCCGATGGATCTATCATCTATATTAAAAATAGTTTCTCGAGGACTCGAGGTAAATGTCATAACTATAACCATATTATAATCTATGAGATACATCATATTGACTATATGCTAGTTGGGTATATGTCGCTTTTATGTTTTATGTTTTTATGTTTACAAAAATTATTTAATACTAAAAATAAAATAATTTTCAAAATCGGAACTTGGAAGATAATTTCATTAAAAATAATTATGTTATAATTAATCAACATATCTTTAGAAGTTATGATTATTGAAATTATAATTACTAAATATTACCGCATAATTTTTAAAATAATTGCTCTTAAAAAATCATATCCTTAGAAAGTAATAATTAGTTGGGAGTTAAGTGCCAAACTTAGTGCACTGAAACAAAATAAACTTTCAGGCTAAATTCGTCATTTCAGAACTTTTTTGGTTAAATATATTATTCATCCTTTATATTTTACCATGTTATCTGTGTATACCCTTTCTGTATCAATACTTATAAAAAAAACAACATATACAATACTACAGTTTAAAATAATGGTTTTAAATTAATTATTTTTTTTAACTTCCATATTTAAAAACAAAAATAAATTCAATCGAAGAACCTAATATAAGTACATAATAATAATCGCACAAAAACACAGTCACCTTAACAATATATCAATTTATCCAGGAAAAGGAAAACTTTTATTATTATTTTCATGGCTGGTAAGCTTTTCAAGTGTTTTTAATACAAAAACTGTCGCAAAAAGTACCAAAAAAACACAAAAAATTATTCAAAAATAAATTCGTCTACAGTTTTTGTTTTTAAAAAAAAAATAAAATTTTATCATTTTAAATCTATTTAATGTAGTAAAAATTCTTTTTATTTCATTTTACGCCAAATCGTTATAAATGGTAATTTTTATGAATTATTTGTAACATGTATACAAGAATCTTCTGAATGAAGTGAATTTTGAAGTAATGTATTTGAAGGTTTTGTCATTTTAAAATATTCATATTTGTGTAAAAGTGTCAGACTATTCTTTAACCCAAAAAAATACATACTATCAAATTACAGAAATAAACAATTTAATGTATCTATTTGTAATATCGATAACATTAATAATAAATATGCTTGCATTACTTGGGTATATGTAATTTTACTAAAATATTTGACTTCTAATCTTTGATAAAGTTTATTCAAGTTAATACTGATAAATTCAATAAATCATATAATTTTTCTTATAAAAATCGGACACGATAGCGATGATGAAAACATTCATTTCTTGATCTCTGAAACACTGTATTATGTTATCAGTTTAACGTAAAATTAAAGAGATAGATGTCAACTATAGTTTCCGGTAATTGTTACATTTAAATTTTCTTTCATTTATATGCAATTTGGTAATTAAATTTGAAAAAACTTTTCCAATTAAAGCTTTTAAATAAAGCTACAAATAAATAAGAAAATAACTATTTTGTTACAATTTGATTTTCTTTTAGTGGTTTTGAAAACTTTGTTTAATATTGGTTCTGTTTTTAATAAAGTTAAATTTATTTCAATAAATTAATGAAAAATATTTTATATTAAAAATATGGCGGTAAGTAGCGCAACAATAATATTACTGGTTTCTAGTATATATCTATCGATTTAGATAATTTAGAATTGTATATATAGAGTAACTATAAAGTATTGTCTATCTTTATATCTGTAATTCAAAGCATTATATAATTACAATATTTTATTCATTTTAATTTTGCAGATTTTTAGTAAAATTAATCATCTTTTAAAATTTTTTAACAAATCAGCTAAGTTCAAGCGAAGATAATGATTGCGTGATCAAATTAAACTCAGTCACTTTATGAATAATCCGTCTTAATGTTTTTCTATAAAACCATAAAAAATTATAAGTTTGAAAACATAAGCTTTGATTATGTCTTTTTAGTATATAAGAAAAATTGAATAGCGTTGTTTTTCCTTAATAAATTCTACAAAAAAAAATAAAAAAAAATTCATCTAAATAAATTTCAACTGATTTTAAAAAATTTTTTTTCTTTTAAAAAGTTTAGTCAAAAAACAATAATATAAAAAAAAATCCAAAACTACTATAAAATGAACATAATTTTATTTAAACATTCACTAAACGCGGCAAAAACTTTTTTATCTACAAAAACAAAAAAAAATCTTTACATCCAAGCACAGCAAAAAAAAAATCTTAACTTAACTTTAAATACATTAAAATTTATAGAGCACCAACTTTTTAAACTGTCCTTAAATGTCGAAATAAACTAAAAAGTTTTTATTCCAATTTTTAATTTTGTTTCTTTTTTTTTTTTTCTAAATATTGAATGAAAAATTTTATGCGTGAAGTTTATAAAAAGGACAAAAACTTTAAAAACCACAACTATAACTACTTATTATAATTTTCTGTCATGACACAATTTTATATATAATATTGTTAAATTTTTTAAAGGAAAAAAATTATAAAATATAAAACTATACTTGATGATAGTTAGGTTCCCGAAAAATGACTTGTTATGCCAGAAAGAAATAGTTAGGTTCCCGAAAAATGACTTGTTATGCCAGAAAGAACGAACTGTGTTATAAAAAATTTGGCCACTCGAATTTGAGGGTGTTAATGAAATTCCAGCGCTGTTTTGTCAACAATGAGGTGTCAAAACGTCAATAACGTCGATTAACTTTATGTGCAAAAAAGGGTTATAAATAAGAAAATTGTCTTAGAAAACGTAGAACATTTGATATGTCACTGCCCAGCAATAGCAAGAACCAGGAGGGACCTTCTAGGTAGCTATCACATCAAAGACCTAATCGAGGCTTCGAGAATCGAGCTTAGAAGCCTACTTAAATTTGCGCAAAGGGCTAGGATTTTAAATACAATAAAATCTAGTCCACAACCTTAAGCAACCTTAAGGATTTTTGTCGATGGTACCACTATGAACCCTATGGATGTATGTGAGGCCAGTTGGGCCACCACCCTAACTTAACGTAAACTAAGACGTTATTACACTTTATAAAAAGTACTAAGCAAAAGCAGTTTTAAACCTGTAATGTCAAATATTGTGTAAAATAATCCAAAAAATTTGACAATTCTAAATTCAGAATCTAGAGCTTGATTATCATAAAGGAAGAAAATAACAAAAAAAAAAGATAAAAATAAAACTATGTATGAAAATACCTATATATACTTATTTTTTCTCTTCTATCATTATGAAATATTTACAAATTTTGATAAAAGAAGGAAGGAATCAGAGATAAAAAAATGTATCCAAAAAAAAAAAAAAAACAGAGCAATTCTTAAGAATACAAGAGAACATTTTGGAAAATTTTCTAAAAATTTTAATAGATTTATTTTTTTTTTTTTTTGCATTTTATTTTTTGGCTTCTTTTCTCTAAAAATATAAGAAAAATAGTTCCTTCGATAAATGGAAATTTTCATTTTTGTGAAAATATTTACTTTAAAATTTTTTTGTAAAGACAATATATAAAGAGCATAAAATTGAATGAATAAATAAAATTCCAAGAAAAGATTTTCATTTTCAGTTAATTAGCACCCAAGGGTTTTTAATTTTTATTATAATTTCCTGATTAATTCCAAATATACTTGAAAAGATAAAGCAATTAGATTCCTTCTGTTTATACAATCTCTGTTCTCTGTTGTTAAAAAGACGAACATTAAAAAAGAGTATTATTGAAATACTTATAATACACTTAAAATTAAAGTATACATATATATATATATATGTTTAATTATGTATGTATGTTACAAAAAGAGCATTATTTTTAAAATGAACAAATGAATAAAAATACAGGATGTTTATCTTGGAAGCAATTCGTACTACTAAATAAATTATATGTTATTTTCTTTTCGGAATCTATTAAAATTGAAAAAATACAAATTTTATATGAAAATTATGTGGACCTTTGACTTGTAGAGAACTCCACCCAAACTCGAAATTGTAGAATTTTTTCCTTCAGTCGAGGTGAAAGTGAACGAGATTGATTACATTTAAACATTCAAAGAATTAATGTCTCGATTTGGAAGCTCGGTTTGAAGCGCTTTAGTGAAAGACGGACGAATGGACGGAGATTTAATGAAAACATATAATCCATTTTTTTATTTTTTATGAAAAAACGGGCTACAAATATGTATGAAATACATGAAAAAATAAAATCAACAATAATCTGAATTTAATAATCACAACCTAAAAGTATGCATAAAGATTTAACATTTTTTAGCAAGATGTTATAGTACGATTCAAATCACTTGACCAATGAGCTTTTAAGAGAGGGTAAAATTTGAATAAAATTATTATACAAAAATTGCATGAGCTTTTTTCTTAAATAATTTCCCCTAAATTTTGTATGCATTTTTTAATGGAAAGGGAAAGCTTTGCATAACGGATTGGTCAAGTGATTTGAATCGTACTATATTATTTATTTGTAAAATGCTAAAATGGTAAAAATCCAATATGAATTAAAATTCCAATTGACCAAATGAAAATGTATTATAAATCTAATCAAATATTTCTACAATTTACTTCATATTTTTTATTTTTGATGAATTTTTCATTTTCAAGAAAAACACATTTTGGTCATTTTAAAAGCATAAACACTGTATATTTTCCCAAAAAATTTTAAGAAAATTCAATTTTCATAAAAGGATAAAAAACACACATACTCATATAATACATTATGAAAATAAAATTTGTGTTTTTTTTTTCACTTTATATTTCTTTGATATGCATGACAGAAGAAAAATAAAAAAAAAATTAATTAAATCATCTGGAAAATTTAATGATGTGAAAATGTGATTTTCCCATTAAATATATGTCTTTCAATTTTAATCAAGTATGACTTCATTTAATCACGTTTTAAATAATAAAAAAAGATCACGTATTTATTGTGTACTATAAAAAAAAAATTGATTTGATTTTTGGGAAGTTAAAAAAAAATTAAAATATATTTTGATATAATTTTTTTTTAAATTTACTTTGGTTTTTACCTCTACATATGAAAAATAAATGCGTTTTATTATAAAGAAAATCATAATACTTTCAAGGATATATATGACATTTTGTCAGTTTGATCAATCAAAAAATATATATTCAGTTAAATCTTCGACTATTTATATATAGACAAAATCAATACTTGTGGTTCTATATCTGTGAATAGAATGTTTAGTTCATCATGGTTTTAATAAATATATACAAAGGTTAAATGCAAAATAAAATGAAACAATCATTATCGTTTGCTATATAGAAAGTTATTTCATTTTGTAGGGAATTATCAGTTCAAAATTTAATTAACTTTTTGTATTATTTCGTCATATATAATAGCTTATTTCCAGACTAGAGATTTCTAATCACAATAACTATTGGGTTAATCGAATTAGAGACTTTCAATTAAATATTTCATAAAGTTGGCAATACCAATGTGTTAAAATACATTTTAATATCTGAAAATTTTCCTAGAAGTCTTTAACTGTAAAAAAAACTCACTAAAATTATGCCCAATTTTGAATAATTTCGACTTATAAAGTTATCTTTCGTAGGAGTAGGAGTTTTCAGAAATAATGTAATTATACTTCCTTAATTATAACTTTAAATGTAAAATGTACATTTGTGTAAAATTCAAATCAAGAATATTGTATGTTTAATGTCTAACGTTGCGTACAAAAATTCTAAATTTCTAATCTCATAAAAATTTGTGAATTCTAATAAGTGCTAGTGTTAATAAAACACTCTTTTAAAAAAAAAAATTATATTAATATGTACTAGTATTTTATATATATATAATATATAAGTATAATACGAGTATTGACACTATATAATCTTGTCTTAAATATAAAACGAATGTCAAACATAAATCAGAAAATGTTGAGAACATTTCAAATTAATTTAATAATAAGATCATCTGCCTTTTTCAATACCAATGAATTTTACACATCTTCATTAATTTTAAAAACAAACATTTTCTTTTTCATTAATTTTATTTGTTTTTATTTCTATCTCTGAAATAAAAAAAAAAATAATAATAATAACCCAAACAATTATGACGAAACACATAATTTCTTAATCGAATAAAATTGTATATATTCAATTATAATGGAATTTTCATTAATAAAATGAATAAAATAAAAATCTGCTTGTCGAAAAAAAAAACTGTTTAGTTAAAAGCGGCATTGTTAAATAAATGGGCCAAAAATAAAATGTGGCACACGCCGCATCTCTGCTTCAGATAGATCAGTTTTAACATATGTTCTCGTTTATATATGTACAGTAAATGTGAATTATCTAGTTTTGTTTATTTTTAAATGTGTACATTTTACTTAATTTATTTTTTAAAAATCTCCAGACCAAAAAATTTATATTTGAAATGGCTCAATTTTATTTTATGTCTAGTTGTAAATATATATATATATATATACATATATTTTTTTTTAATAAAGAATCTCTCGAAAAATAATATACGTATTCCAATACCAGAAACTGAATCATATGTTTATTGATGATATCAGCCGCAAAATCTTGTAAAAGCTATAATATATGCATATCTTACGCTAATTTTACTAATCCACTTTTTGAATCAATTGATTTGATATAATAAAATAATAATAACATAATCACATCGAACCTAGAACCATTAAATTAAAATTTTAATCTTTTTGATTATGGTGTACAAGGTGGGGGGGTGGGCGGGCTGTAAAAGCGAACATAAAGTTTTCCGGTATATAATTATATTCGAAACTTAACTCGAACTCCTTGCAACATATATTATGCATTTAAAAGAACGATACAAAAAATTTAAAAAAGGGCACGAAGTATAAGGTAAATTTCTCTCCAGAATTTCCAAAATTTTCTCAGTATTAATTAAATTGAAAAACCATAATCCAGCGTATAATTAATTACAAGAGTTGTGAAATACCTTCTTAGAGAAACATATGACACTCTCTTTACATTAAAAAAACAGCATAATCTTATGTAAAAATGTCTGGAATCAGTTTTTTTTTGTTTTTAAATCATTTTAAAATAGATTGAAATTTATAAATAAAATTTCATGGATATTTCCCTAATTTTCTCTAAAGAAATTAAATGAAAGAAAATTTTGAACAAAAAAAAGTGTAAGCAGTTGCTCTTCGTCGTTCATTCAAGAAATTACTTAAACTTTACTTTTTTATTTGTTTTTTTATAATATGGAATGGAAAAAGTTAGAATTATTATTTAAAATTTAAAGAAAAAAAAAACAAAATGTTTTTAATTTGTTTTTTATTTTTTAGTTTAAAAGTCTGGATATGTAGAAAAAATTCCAATTCAATTATATGGGACCAAACAATATTTGCAATAACATTAATTGCTATTGGAGGCTCTCTTTGCTTTCTAGCTGGAATCGTATTATTATTGGTAGTTTCAAAACAATATTTTAATAACAAACAATCAGAAGGTTTATTGTTAATCGGTAAGTTAATTATGAATGAAAAGTCCTTTTAAAAAATCAAATCTGTCTCTAAAGTGGAAATTGAAGTGGAAATTTATGTCTTAATATTTTAATAATATTTTTTAATTATTTTATTGATCTACCAGTTCTTATTATCTTAAAGATTTTTTAGATTTGCGGTTTATTTCGGAGATTTTTGTTGATTAAGGAGTTAAGAGCAAATTTAGGAGCAAACATATATTCTTTAGAAAACTTAATACAGCTGAAATTTTAATCGAAATAATAAAACCTTAATAACAATGAACTTCTTACTTTCTAATGAAAACAGAATTATTGAAAATTATAAAAAACAAAATTTCTATGTTGAATTTTAGATATTTTTCAAATGTAGGTAATTTCAAATGTTTCATGAATCATTGTTCCTTCTATAACAACCAACTATTCGAGTGTTCCAAAGCACTATTTATTTGAATCTTCTGTAAAATTTGTCAATTGTTTTCAGGCATAGGATTTTTTGTGACAACAATGTGTTTCGTTACATGGAAGCTAACAGCTAATAAGACTAAAGAAATTTACGAAACATCTTCATCAATAAGAGAAATCAGTGACATTATTTGATAAGCACTAAAATTTGTTGATCTATGCGGTGATATCAACAGCCAAATTAAAAACTATTTATTTTAATTTATTACTATAAAAATTATAATATTTTAGCATAAGATTTAATTTATTATTTTTAATGATTGTATCATCAAAATAAAAATATAAAAAAAAGGATAAAAAAATTTCTATTTTCCAGCATAGACTCCAAAATGGACATTTTTCACCAACGATCATGAAATCGCAACAAGGAAAGTTTACTTAAAACTCGCAAATCAATGAAATTATCGAATCCTTGCAGAATCGAAGTATAGAGAAACTTCATATGAAATTCAAAAATTCATATTTATTCGTGTTGAAAATCTAAAAGAAAATAATTAAATTGATATTAAATTAATTTTTTTGATATAACTTTTTTAAGCCTGTTCAATTTAAGTTGCCATGGAAAAAAGGATAACGTTTTAATTTTAACCTACATCAATTGAAATTCGTTTTTTTTTACGCCTGTATCATCTATCAATTTAAACAAAATTTTTACTGAATTTATAATAAAGATTTTTCACTTCCATATTCGTGTTAACCCAGTTAAAAAAAAAGAAAAAATAAAAAAAATCTCACGGGATCAATAACAATAAATTAATTTTTCTTTTTTTCTTTTCGTAACCATTTTCTATTTTATATTTTTGTTATTTTGTATTTTTTTTTTTTTTTATATAATTTTATTCCATCAGCATTTTATATTGGTGTATATAGTCAAACAGCAAAAGTTCGACAGGATTATGTTTATTTACAAGAAAGAAAAAAAACAAAAAAGAGTTGCCCAAAGCTCTTTTTGTTCATAGCATTTTCATAAAAGTACTAACATTGAAATAGATTAAATGATATTTGATTTTCCTTCTTCGTATATATATTACAAAAACATAATATTAATTTTAGTTTCCCTGGGCTTATGAATTTATTTAAAAAAAAAGTTGAAACCTGCAGACATCGTTCGAGAAATTTATTTTGAATGAAGGCTTACTTAATTTTTTTCTCATAATATTATTAGAAATATTATAAGACAAAAATTTTTAATATTATATAGTTATTAATCTTTAGGATTATCGTTTAGTTATTAATCTTTAGGATTATCGTTTAACTTATAAAATCAAATTTGTATCTAAAACTATGCAATTTATTTAAACATTAACACAAAACATTGAGAAAAGATGTATGAGAGGCATAATAAGATATAGTATTCGATAAGAAATCATATTTTATATAGTTAAAATACCAAAAATATTAATCTTTTATATGAATGACATTAAAATGCAAATCATATGAATGAGAAATTTTCAATACATTAACCTTTCTGTAGCGAAAATTCAGGAAAAACCGAAAATGTATTGTCTGGATACATTATTTACAAAAACGAATATGAAAATCTTTTTTTTTTTATTTTCTTTTTTCTTTTTTTTTTTTTTCTTTTTTCAAATAACAAAAAATGCTGACCATTTAGAAAGAAAAATATTGGGATAAAACTTTTCCACATTGATTCCTGGTATAATATTATATATATTTTTTTCTTTCACCCAGAAATGCCAATTCAATTGGAGTAGATTTACATTTTTATGTATATATTCTGATGTACAGAATCAAAACGTTTTCAATCTTCCTTTTCTGGTCAAATTAATAATCCGCATTGTGTTTCTTCATTAATAAAATATGAGTGAAAAAAATTGTTTTTTAAATTCTATGTATATTATTTTTTTTTTTGTAATTTTGTTTGCTGTTGTTGTTCCAGTAGGAGGAAGTTAATAATTCTTTTTTTCCAATTTAACATAAAGGTCAAAAAATTTGTTATATATGCCTGTAAAATAGAGATAAGATTCTTTCGAGATTTGTCAATTTCATCTATCAACAAAGATCTAATCATGTAAGACGCATTCAATTAGTCTTGTGTCACATGAAATATTTACTTTTTATAAATGTCATTTAAATAGACTGTCAAGTAATATTACTTTTGAAATGATTTAATAGACATTTTCCTCTACTATGCACTGAATTTTATACTAGAAGTATATAAGATAAATAACATTTAATTTAATATAGAAGCAAGCTAAGTCCTAAAATTATGTAGAACACTATTATACTTTTAGTAAACTTTTATTTATATATATACTACATATTTATTAATTAATATACTTTGTTATTATTCGATTTGTTTTTGTATCGAGTCTGAAACATTTTAAGTTGTGTTTATAAATGGTAAACATACTAAATTCTATTCTGGAACTGAGAAGGTGAAATTTTGTTATTTATTAGTTACTTAGGCCTAGAATAACTTGATTTAGTTTTCTATATTAACGAATATTTGAAACAAAGTATAAATCATTAACTTTATTCTGATATCCTTTTTTTCCAGAAATATATTTCTCAATATCAATGCGAGTAAGAAATAAAGAAATCTATAAGATATTCAATTATGTCAAGAGGATTATGTTGTGTTCTTAAATCACAAATTTCTTATAAAATTGGTAACTCTAAGATTTTCTTCTAATTTGTCCAGATATAAATAATAAAAAAGGAAAAAGTTTTGCCTTTTTTTTGTTTTTTTTTGTGAATATTTTAGGCTACACAACATAAATAAATATCTTATATATTTTCTCATTTGTTTTTATATTTTCAAAAATACTTTAGTTATTTTTCCCAAAAGTTTTGAAAAACTTTTTTTTTTTATACAATTTTATGATTTTGTTATATATTTATTATGTTTTTTTTTTTGTAAAAATATATTGCGTACATAACAATTTTTCATTTCTATGTTGTTTTTTTTTTTTGTTTTGGTAAGAAAATAAAAACTACATAATTTTTTTAATATTAAAACAAAAACATATTTTTCTCTTTTTTTTTGGAAATTGTTATAAGTTATATATTTTTTTTTATTTTTTTGAACAAAAGAAAAATGGGAAAAGTTTTCTTCCAAATAGAAAATATTTTAAGAAATTCATTTTTTTTTTTATTATTACTGTTGTCAGTTTTTCTCTTCTGTTTTTTTTTTTTTGGATGAGATTATTAAGGCAATTCCTGTGGGAGATTTTATATTGGACATAAATGATAAAAATAATAGAAAAGTAAAATGAAAAAAAAAAAAATAAACGAATATTTTATTAAGGGAAATTGAGGAAATAACGAAAAAAAAAGTTTTAAATAAGTATATTTCTAAGCATTTAATACTTAATAAAAAATAAATATATAATTTTATTTTTTTTTTTTAGCTTAGGTCATGGAATTTTCAATTCAACTTTTCGTTAACTTTTGAAAATAAAAAAAAGGAAAATAAAACCCGAAGATAAAAATTTTATTATATAGTTTTAATTTTAATAATTTCTGTTATAATTTAAATGTTTCACAGGAATTATATTTATAATTACGATATTTTCACATAACAAAAAAAAACATAAAAAAAAAATTCGAGAAATAATGTTCAGGGGCGAGAATAATTCATTGAAGTTCGAAGATAACATTCAAATAATTAGAGGAAATTTCCCAACTAGTTCTATAAGCGAATTCGATCCTTTTAGTAGTAACTATCTACAAAAATAATCTGCTAGTTGGGTTAATTAAAAAAAAAACAAAATCTTGAGCCATGAAATAATTTTTCGCTAGTCCAACTACGATGTGCAACTACAATGAGCAACTGAAATGAATCCAATCTTGTGTTTTTCCTAAATTATTCAAATTAATTTTTTTTTTTCTTTTTTTTTTTTCTCAAAAATACAGACCTTTATTTTCATTTAACTTAAAAAAAAACCAGCTTTAATAAAAATATATATAATTGAAATTTAATTAAAATAATATAATTCTTAAAGCTTTTAAACTTAACATAAAAACAGTCTTCGTTCAAATTAAAAAAAAAAACGGATGTATTAGGCGTTATTTAAAATCTTTTTTGTTAGTGATATTCAAATATTTTGTTAGAAAAATTGAGCCAGGATCTCGGAGTAAATTCTTACATACTTGTAAACAATTTGAGAAATTTTAAAATTTAGCCATTATCATTTTTTAAACCTTATTTAATATTATAATACATAAATAATTTGAATTTCGATGTTAAGGCATTAATACAGAAATTTATTTACAAATCTAATATAATAATGACTATGATATTCGAATAGTTTGATTTGTATAGTTGCGGAAGGCTCGAAACAATATTATTTTGATTGTCGAAATAAGAATTTTTTATTTCACTAACAAAAAAATTATAAACAACTCTTAAAGGAATAATTATTAATTTTATAATAAAATCTAATTTTTACATTAATTTAAATTAATTTTGATAAACTATTAATAATATTATTTACATACAGCAATCAAACTAAGGCTTAACCCAGCAATAAATGAAACAATTTCAAAGCGATCCAAAATGTAAAATTACTCTTGTTAAGTGTGGCATACAATAAATTAAAGAAAAAAATTTATGATGGAACTCATAACTTCCCACTGTAATCAAATTTTAGAATTCGAAGAGTAAGACCTAAAATCTTGCTGTCAACATGCCGGCACTTAGAGCGAAGACTTTAAGAGCGAAGAGCGACGACTTCAATCGAAAATAGTTGATCATTTAAAATTTTCAAATAAATTAATAATGAATCCATACAATATTATTGCAATCAGCTAGAACTTTTTAAGAATTTCACTTATGTACATAATGATATAAAAACTTTTAGCCTCAAAATAGAGCAGGGATAATTAAAATACATAAATATAAAAATAATTTCATCTACTTATAAAACAGATTAAAATTTATAGTTATCATATGAAAGTAAAAACAAAACTTAATTAATTTTAATATTATGAAATTTCTTTTAAATTTTCTAATGTTATAGGATTGTTAACCGTGCTCAATGTTGCTCCATCAATAATATTATCTGTCATAGCTCCATCATTATTTGTAGAGGTCATGCTTAAATTGGTTGCAATTTGACAATTATGCAATGGTACCATAGCACTAAAAAATAAATTTTTAATTTGGTGAATAACTATATTCAAATTAAGTATAAAGAAACGGCTTTCATCTTATGGTAATAAATTTTTAATAAAATAGGGCATCAGATGATTATAACACCAAACTTTCAATATAATTTCGTACCTTAGTGAATTCGTTGATCTGTAAGCTGGAGGTGGAGTTGCTATCCGCATTTGTTCATTTCGATGGAAATTTTGTAAGTCATGATGTAAAAGTAACCTAAAATATAAAACCATTAAAATTAATAGATTGTGGATAATGTTTTAAGAAAAAACTGAAAAAGTGAAACGTTATCATTGTGAAGTGAAATTACATATCACACATTTATCAACATCAAAAGTATTAAAATATTCCTGTTATATAATAAATAGTACAATCAAAGTATTTCGAACTCACCCAACTGTACACTCATTAACACTAGTTAAATATGATGGTGGTGGCGGACGATGTTGAAATTCCGGATACATATAACTTGTGGCTGATAAAAATCGATTTCCACAAAATGGGCTGTTACAATTTCGACAAGTTTCCAAATGTCGAAAACATGGACAATTATCTACTTCATCCGGTATACTTAATCTCCATATAGCGCCAGAGATTACCAATAATGAAACACCGATTCCGATCATTAGTAATGCAGCACTTAAATATTGAGTTGAATGTTCAATTAATCCAGTTGAACCCAACACAATGCCGCCCAATGTGCAGGCAACACCACCAAGTGCTAAAGTACCAATAACGAATGGTAATGATGGTCGCCGTTTAAACCATTTTTGAAAGCATCCACTAGATACAGCATCAATTTGTGTTCTA
This sequence comes from Hybos culiciformis, assembly GCA_964007475.1. NCBI lineage: Eukaryota > Metazoa > Arthropoda > Insecta > Diptera > Hybotidae > Hybos > Hybos culiciformis. The sequence goes on along the minus strand of OZ023274.1, from coordinate 90,607,118 downwards.
AAAATAAACGAAAATCAAAATTAACTTTCTTTTACCAAATATTAATTTGATCTTTCTAAAAATAAAAGGTTTGTACTTGTATACGTACACATTTTATTTCAATTAAAAATTAATAAAAATATTTATATAGTTTTTTTTAAATAAACGTGATCTAATTAACATTGTGAAAGAGATACTTTAAAATTTTGGATCTTGTTTCCGCCATATAGTAATTAATCATTTTTTATTTTTCAATTTATTTATTTACATAAGTATTGTTATAACAACACTTGATTTATAGATACCGTGCCTAAAACTTAAAAATTTTCTTTATACAAAGTTCTTTCACCTTATTTATAACTATTTAGCATTTTTTTATCAAAATTTTCTTCATGAAAAATAGTCTTAATTTATTAAAAATTGTTTAAGCTACTTAAGTTTTAAAAATTCATTTAATTTAATTTTAATAACTAATAGCTAGATTTTATGATCACTACATTGATGATAATTATGATAACATTAATTGTAATTGTAAGCAGTAATAAGTAAAGTCCATATGAACAAACCCATTGATTTATTACGATGGGGTGTCAAAAACATGGTCAACAGGACTCAAATTAAACTTTTTTTGGGTGTAACATAACCGATTAAGAGTGTAGAACACTGTGCAGCAAATCTACACTCATAAGACCTTATGAAGCCTTGAAGCCAAAAAGAAAATATTGATGGCTTGGTTGTAGATGTGTTGCAAAAAAGTACTTGTGACATTAAAAGTTTTTAAATGTATTTCTCCCTTTATGTCTCTTTTTGAAGCAATTGATTCAAAAAGTCTCCTCAGCTTTTTGCTTTCTTTCTTTTAAAATTCATTTTCCAAAACTTGGTAGAAAAATTTCGTTAAAAAAAATGTAAATGTGTTACCGATATTTTTCACAATAATCAAGATGTCGAATATATATGACTTTAAAAACAGATTAAAACTGGCATTACAAAACATCTAAACTTAACAATTTCTTCATATCACACTATCATTAATTTTTATATTTTTTTAGATCTCACTTAGTCCCCTTTTCAATGAACTAGACACAGCATAAAAATATTAAAAACAAAACCAATTTTAGAAAAGATAGTATGCAATATATTTCTTATTTATTTGTGAAATATCTCTAAAATTAAGGTCTTCATTTGCAGAATAAAAAGTATTCACTGTAATTGTACTATTTATTGAATATCTAAAATGTGCCACATACAATCTAAAAATAAAAGCTTGTCAAAAAAAAACAAAAATCTAAATTTCCTTTAAATAATAATATTTTGATCATACTGCGATAATTCTATACAAAAATTATTTTTCTTTATATAGTTTTTTTTTCCTACAGTGTCATTGAGTGACATACATAATTATATACATATGAATACAGCTTTCAAAGTTTAATTTGACATTCATGATTACTTTTAACAATGAATTTATTTATTTGTATTTTTTTTTTATAGTGAACATAAAATTTATTATAACTGACCCTTAATTCTATTTCCATTCATTTTTTTTTTTTTTTTAAATCATTATTCTTTCTTTTTTTTTTTTGTTAAGAAATCTTTTTACGGAAACCCTAAAAATTAATAGCTTTTATTTTTTAGCAAATAATAAATTTTTTTTTTTTTTTTATCTGCATTTTTACTTCGATCAAAGATTTCATTTTTTTTTTTATCAAATTCTAAAGAAATTTAATGTTTATTTTAGAAAAAAAAAAAAAAGTGGTAATGATGATTTTCTAGGTATCACAAAAAAAAAAAAGAGTCTTCAAAGAAAACGAACTGTTGTAATAAAGGAAAAAATATTATTTTTATGCCTTTATATAAAAATATATGTAATTTTTTTTTTATTAAATAGGCACACAAAAAAATTTTTAACGATCATTGTTAAAAATTATATATTTTCTTACAAAAAAAAAAAAAAAAGATCTCTTTGGTAAACATTACCAACCCATAACTGGTGGAAGAAATATTATGATCGAGAATTTCACTTCAGTACATTTTGGTGTTAAGTAAAACTCGCAGTATATTGCTTTATTGCTAACAGCTTTTTACATTAAACAATTACCGAAGCAGAACTTTTGTATAGTTCCTAAGGCTTCATTATTTCAATAGTTAATGTTTTTGACAGTTGTAGAATCTATTAATCTAATATGTACATTTCCAAACTATCAAAATCAAAATTTCAAGACAATTTTACATTTTTCTTAAATTTTATATTTTTCTCTTTTTCAAAAAAAAATCCGTTTACTTTTTTATCATACAAGTTCAATTTTGAGAAATTTTGAGTTTAATAACGTTTTAATTGTAATTAAATGTAGATAAAATTGTAATATTTCCAATTTTGTCGCTTCGAGATGGAAAATGTCAAAATTATTTTTAAGAAAATATCGAAAATGTTTTCAAAATGTATGATAATTTGACAATGTGGTTGATATTACAATATTGAAATTAAATATTTAAACCTCTATTTTGAGATTTCAACATTTTTGTGAATAAATTTTATTTAACATCCCAATCAAAGTTAATAATTAATTTAAAAAATCTCAGTTTATTCGATCATTTTATATTTGAAAATTTAGTTTAAAATACAATTTTTTTTTTTTTTTGGTTCCATAAGAAATAAATAATAATTTTGAACATAATAAAAGAGTTTTAAGGCACACCATATAGAAATTAACAAAAGTTTAAAGAACATAAACCTTTTTTTTTTATACGTATACCTAAATACATAGGGACGCATGAAAAAGATAAAAAAAAAGTTACAAAAGAAAAACATTAAAAATGAAACGAAAAAGATTTGCACCTGCCTATTATGCTCTGTACGTACCTTATAATCATTAGATTTTTTCAAAGAAAAAGTCAAATTCAATGATTCAAAATAAAAAAAAAAAAAAAAAATGGAAAAAAAAAGAATCATGACTAATGTTGTACAAGTACAACATATGTTGAAAAAAAAAAAATTATATGTTGCACCTATAATCACTGATTTTTTTCGGTTTTTTTTTTTGGAAATGAAGTTATGTCGAAATTTTTATATGTTTTTAATCACATATGATTCTCAAGTCAATAGACTTTATAAATTCTTTAATGAAGAAATATATAATTTTATTCATAAAATTATTTAAAACTCAAAGTTATGTCGGTAATGATGAAAACAAAATCATACGTGAAAGATACAAAGTTGTTGGAACTAAAAACGTATTGTTGAACTAACTGTATACTCCAGGATATTTCCATTATCATTTGAAAGAGTTGGTCTTTGGTTCTTTTAAATTGAATAAAAAATTCGTAAATTCTTATATCCCCCTCTATAATAAAATATAATCCGGATTTCAAAAGGCAATTAATTAGTTCCTTATTTTTTTTTATAATTTTTTTTTTGAAGAATTATAATCGCAAATTTTGTTAGACACTCTTGTAATTCAAAAATATAATTTTTATTTTCATCATTAAAAGCTATATATATAATATATATATTTTTAACTTATATGGAAAAGAGAAAGCTTTTTGTCTAAATCTTAAGATCGCCTTATGAAAATTATCACAATAAAAAAACCAAAACCCATTCATGTTGTATATATACATAAAATTTTAAAATTTTTCGTTTATGCCCCGAATTAGAAAAAAAAAATTAAATGAATTGCTATTTATATATATACTTCAATTAAAAATGAAGTCATCCTTCAATGTCATAAATCATAAAAATATGCCACTTAATAAATTTTTTTTTTCTATGCTTTAAAAAAGATGTTAAAAAAAAAATTAAATATACGTAATAGATTAATTTTGATTTGGAATATAAAAAAAAAATAAAAATTATATTATATAAAATTTTCTTCTTATAAATTATAATATTAAAAAAATCATTTTTATGATATTTTCATTGTAAGTAATTTAAATAAAAATGCAGTAACAATATCATTAATGTTAATTTGAATATACACAGTATCCATTAAGTTAAATAAAAAAAAAAAAAAATTTATTAAATTGAATTTTATGGTGGCAAATAAAATATTAAAATTTGATTTATGGTCTAATAATACATAAATATACATTTAAAAAAAAACAACATAAAAGAAAATCCCCTTTTGTAAAATAAATTATGCAAAAAAAAAATATAGTAATTATTTATGGAATTTATCATCACTAGACTTGTCTGAAAAGAAAAAATGTTACCATTTAAATGAGCAATATAAAACAAGAGCCTTTATTAGACTTTCATTAGTATTATTTTTAATCAAGCTGGTGCTTTTGACCACAATTAGAAGTAATTTTATATCCCTTAAATATCCTTATTCTTAATATCATGAAAATTTGGTTAAATACGAGCGTTGTTTAATCCTAGTTTTTGATGAATTCCAATATGTCCTAAATACGCCACTGTATCTCAACACTGAGCTTAATAGATTAGAAAATGTTTGAACAAACTTTTAACAAAAATTTTTTTTTCAAAATTTTATTTCAGAATGTTTTTTTTTTTTAATATTAAACTGTTCTTCAAAATTTTCATAGTATTTTGTTATAGTTAACTATATAGGGTAAAATTTCTAATTTCAAAAACAAAAATAATAGATTTTATAATGCGCAGAAAAAACTAAAAATCAATCAATCATAAAAAAAAAAACAAAATAATAAAATCAAAAATGTTTATTTAATGACTTTAAAAAATAAAATAAAAAATATATACCCATGAAATTTTGAAACTTCTTTTTTAATGCCGTGATCGCTATTAAAAGTCATTAGTTTATCAATTTATAAATGAAAAAAAAAATCAATAAAAAAATAAAAATTTATTTTCTTCTAATTTTTTTTTTTTAATTTATTACTTTGATTTATTTTATTACGTAAAATTTTCAAAATTAAAAATCAATTGTGAATAAATATCTGTTTTCAACAAAAGAAATCAATTTGACGTGAAATATAATATTAAGTTTTTTTTTCAAAGGATATTATACACAGGAAATGAAAATACGTATAAATTTCTTATTAAATGTATGAATCAATAAAAACAAAAATAAAAATAATAAAAAAAAATTTTTTTGCTCAATTCAAGGGTTCTATATTTTTTAGGTTATTTATATTTTCCTCTATTGAAAATCTGTGTTATGTACCATCCATAAAGTAAAAAGAAATCCATGAACCTACTGTTTATACCTACAATGAAAAAAATTTTTTTAACAATAAAAACGGAAAATTCTTAATATTATTGTACAATAATAATTTATAATTTTATATTTTGATTGTAAAAAAAATAAAAATAAAATAATAAATAATTTATTGTCATTTCGATTCGACTTACATGTCATTTTATTACGAATTATTTTACACATTTTCAGTTTCACTTCACGAAAATGTGTTTTCTCTATACTATATCTAATATAAGATATTCAAATATTTTATTTTCATTTATTTAAATTAACTTCAGTAATCAAAACTAATTATAATTTATGGGAACTTAGAACCCATATTAGCGAAATAAGATCTGATAAGGATACATAAGAAAATTTTAACCCATCTAGATACCTCTTTAAAAAAATTTATTTTATTTTCATATTACCTATGTTCCTAAAGCATTAATTTTCAGGCTTCCCGACTTTAAATTGGTCGTTAATAGTAGATTATTGTATATGTAAACTAAATTTGTTATTAATTAAGAGTTCTGTATACACAAAAATACATTGACACGAGACCGAAGGTCGAGTGATATAAATTGGCAAGTGTCAATGTATTTTTGTGTAAATACAGAACGAGTTGTTTAACAAATTTTGTTTACATATCCAATATACTGTTTTAATGCGTCGGGGAGAGGTAGTTGCAAAGAGAGAATATTTTTTCTTCTCATTTTTTTTTGTATTTGGCTGTGTTGAAATATTGTGAGAGATATTATGTTTGTTTAGGTATTACGTAATATTCAATACGAAACATCTAAATGATTTCATTATTTACGCTGATGCATCTAAATTTTTTCATTATTTACGCAGATGCATCTAAATTTTTTCATTATTTACGCAGATGCATCTAAATGATTGCATGTGTATTGACGCATATAATACTCCATTTAGTGATCTAAATTCTATAGCACTAAATACAACATAACGATCCCCAACGCATTAAAATTATTTAATTTAATAGTCCTGCTTACTACAACAACGAATTTTATTATTATCTCCGTCCCTGTTCATATCAAACAAAAATAATGTGTGTATGAACGGATATTATGAAATTATTTTATTTTAATAGCTGAAAATTAGTGTAAAATATGTTTTCCCCGTATAGCTTTTCTGCATTTAAATTTTTCTTTCCCTAGTTATTCTCATTGTATTTTACATTAATCATATACCAATAAAATTAGTCTTTAGTGAAATTTATGTGATGCTACCAAAAATGGAAGGGAGCAATAACATAAAATATGGATTTGTTATTTTTTTTTTTTTTTGTTCCTGGATGAAAAGCTACATTAATTTAATAGCTATTGAAAAAAAAAATAATAATTTTTTTTTCTCACAAAGCTTTTGACATAGATGATTTTATTGGCACAATTCATAAATTTATATTTCTATAGAGAATAAATTGGTACCCAAAAATAATGGTAAAATCTAATAAAGAAGAAAAATGAAAAAAAAAAATTTTTTTTTTTTTTTTTCAATTCTCTACGGTAATAAATTTAAAGTTTTTTTTTTTTATTTTTTCCCTATTATGATTTTAATTTTAATTGCTCAGCATTGTGCAATTTTGTTTTTTTTTTTATATATATATAAAAATTTTTCCTATATCGAATCTAATAACTTCCCGAAAAAGAAAAAAAAAAAGGCAAGCTATAATAATTAAAAAAAAAAAAATTTAATTGCTTCAATTTTTTTATGTATTCAACACCATGTACATATAGTGTTATGCTAGCCAGATGATATAAATAGGTTAAATAATTTAGAATTCATTACATTTTTTTTTTTTTAGTAGGTACCTATTATTTTATAATGATGAAATTTATCTTTTTTTATGTAATACTATTGTGTAGATAGAAAGTATATATTGTGCAGCAATATATAGTAAAAATACATTATAAAACATTATTTTCAATCGAATCAATAAAAATCAAAATATTATTAAAAGTGATCGTATATTTTAGAAGTACATATACAAGTATAAAAAAATCCGTGCTCCAATTTTTAAAATAATTTGTTTTTTTTTTTATTATGTTGATTATTCGTTTTGTTTATATAATTTAGTTCGGTTTGGTTTTTTTTTATGTATTTTTTTTATGTTTGTTCATACAATTAAAATTACAACGCAATGCAGCATTAAAATTGATCAATATTGACATACTAAAAGTAAAAATAGATGTGTAAAAAAAAATTATTTTAAATTTTTAGTTTTTTTATGTATATATGTATAAAAAAGTATTATGCACTGCTCAAACAAAATGCGAGTTTATTATCGCAAGTGTTCATATCGTTTTTTTTATTTAATAATCCTAAAGTATTAAATTTTTATGTCTATATTGATATATTGACATGATTTTTTTTATGCTAGATAATGAAAAAAAAATTCAATTTTTATGTTGTACACAAGAAACCAAAGATTTGAGTAAACAAACCGAATTTCTTTGCTTAGAACTCAAATAGAAATTTCGACACTATATTTTTCTCCGTATATGCATACAGTTCTTTGGATAAATTTAAAATGGGACAAAAATTACATTCATTTTGGATAAAGTATAAAAATTATTTTTAAATTGAGGTTTTTCTGGGAAGGTGATCTACTGATTCGGACATCATAATAATAATGAGTACACAGAACACATCACTATTATACTATATACTAGTTATAAGCTTATAAGTTATGCAACGGAGAGAAAAATATATATACTTCTTATTTCTTTGAATCTTTATTATACTTAATTTATACCGTATCTGCACTTGTCTGCAAAGGTCAGTTCGTAAGGTCGCCTTAACGAAACCCGTACACAACTACACACTTGTATTTTTTTTACAGCATTTTATTTTATTTTTTTTTTGCTGGAATTCATTTTTTATTTTTTTACTTTTAAATTTTATTATTTAAAAATTTCCAATTTCCAAATTATTCAAATTTTATTATTTAAAAATTTTGAATTTCTGTTTGTTGTTTACTTGTTTATTTTTAAATTTGTATTGCCAACCTTTTGAAAATAGAAAAAAGGCAGGAAAAAGCAAGGAAAAAGCAGAAAAGTTGGCAACTATAATGTCTGCAAACTGACCTTTTTTGTCTGCAAACTAACTTTTTTTGTCTGCAAACTGGCCTTTTACGCAAAGGTTAGTTATTTTTTTTCCTTTTTTTTGTATGAGAAAGGCCTGTTCACAGGTCAGTTTGCAGGTCAGTTCCACTCAAAGGTCAGTTTTAAGGTCCAAGTGCAGATACGGTATTAGAAAAATATTATTTAATATTTATAATAAAAAAATTTTAAAAATATTTTTTGTAAATTATAATACTATTCTATGTTATAATGCATATAGTTAGGTGACTAGCTTTTTAACTTTAGCATATATATATTGCAGGATGAGAAAATAAATAACAAAAACTTAAAAAATCCAATACAATATATGTAGTAATAAAATTAATCCCTGTGTTTTTTACGCATACTTTTATTTAGGTTTAGTGAGATTTCAAAAATATCAAGTAGCTGAGCTACATCATAACATTAATATATTTATATTTTATCTAATACCAGATTCCAAAATATATATCATAGAAAAAAATATATCCTAATTCTGTACTTTATAAATCAAAATAATCCTCTTATTCAATTATTTACCGACCCATATCATTTAAAAAAAAAAAATGATTTAATCTCCAATTTCAATAATCTCATAAATTATTCAAAAATTTATAAATCGATTAAATCCTACACATTTTATACATTTTTTTTTTTTTTTTGAATATTTAAATTAATTGAAAAGACAAATTTTTTGAATTGATTTTAATAATCAATTTATAATAATATTTAGTTAATATCCTTAAAAAAAAAAGTTATAAATAAAAAAAAAATACATAATATAATTTTATTGAAAATAATATTCTGTATTAAAGGGTCAAAATTATTATTTTTTTTTTGTTTGTTTTAATAATACTTCGGAATTACGCTTCATTATAAATTTTTCTATATAAATTATTTTCGATATAAATTTATTATTTATAATGTTAAGATTAATATTCATTATGAATGATATTTAATTCTCTCCAGCTTAAAATAAATATATATTATTTCGGTTGGAGGTAGTTAGAACTCTTCGGCGTAGTTAGAACTTTTCGGCGTACTGATGATTGTTTTTTCAAAATTTCATTTCATTAGATTATTTGAAAATTTGAAACAATAATTTTACATGTTTGATTTAAATTCATATTTAATGAGCAAGCATTAAGTCACAAAAAAAAAATAAAAATTCCCCCATAATATTAAGACCCTTTTTTGTTTTAATTGCCCCCAACGTAGCTTAAAGATTTTTGAACAAAAAAAAAAAACAAATTACTTTTTATTATGGCCCTATTAAAACAAGAAAGTTATTATTTTCTAATTTCAATTTCCTTTTTAAATTTTTTTTTCTATATTTTTTTATCTTACACTTGAGTTGAAATTGATCCTTGTTATTAACAACTATTAAAAAGTAAAATATAATATTATATGCTATGTACGTATATATATTTAGGTATTAAAAAAAAATTAACAAATTTTTAGGGAAGATCAAAAATGAAATTATTAAAACGTTTTCTAATTTTCCATGTTTAGTGAAACATAAATAAAAAGCCGCCTTTGTGGTAATATAAACAATCAACAGCATATAACATTAAAGGAAAAAATTTTATTATAATAATAATAATATATTTTCTGCTCTAGTAGTTTTATTTTTTTTTTAGTAATTTATAAAACATAAGTTATTGATTTGACAATTGTGCAGCATATAATAGATATACACTATTATATATAGTATATATGTACAGTATTGTATTAATTATGTAATTGGACATAATTGTGTAGACAGGATTTCATACTCGGATTGCTATCTTGCCCAATATCTCTATTAGAATGATAATAATATTATAATAATAAAAGTAATAAATACCAAATATTATTAGGGTTTCTATAAAAGAAAAAAATATTTTTAATGAATCATAGATTTTACGCTATTATTTATTGACACAAAAATTCAATAAAAGCAAATTAAATTGAAAATCTAAACTATAAACTAAAAACTTAATCTGCGAACTAAATTAATAGTTTTTACAGAGTCTGATTCTATTCTCCCAAAAGATCATTCTTTCTTCTCAACATTTTCCATTTGAGATATAAAATTTCTCTTAACACAACAACGTAATCATGAATACATCCCTAGATCAGAAAGGACATGAAATTAAATTTTAAAAGATAGCAAATTTATGTAAATAGTTTTTAAATACTCAATTTAGTGAATAATACCTATATCTGATGTTTAAAGAAAGTTAAAAGCATTATTTTGTTATATAGTTTTTCTAATTAAAAGATTTTTTAAGATAAACATTGAAAAAATGTTTTAAAAATTTAAATTTATTAAAAAAAACTCCTAAACAGAGAATATACATAACAAAAAAATTTAAATAAACAATTTTTAGTGGATTTAGAATCATTTGTGTCACACGTGTGACATTATCAGTTGAAAGAACTCTATAATAATCTCCAAATTTGTTTTTTTTATAGTTTTTCAACTGAAATTTGATATCTTTAATTCATCCCAAAAAAAAACATTTTTTTGTGTCATCAAATAAAACCAAAAAATAAAAAATAATCCCTATACATATATGTAAGTGATTTCATCTCATATTTCCATACATGGATTTCCGATTTTTTTTTCACTGCAGTTAGTTTTTGCAAGAGGTCTTCTTAAACGTATAACCAATTTAAGCATTATATACTTATAATATCAAATATATATAAAATAACAAGTCAATGTACGTAAAGCTAGCTTTTCCGCTTTATGCTGTTGTAATCAATAAAAAAATAATGCCCAGGACGGAAATGCGCGCTTTAATTATCAAACTTACTTAAAACGATGACTGGAACTGCAAACTTTGGATTAAAATATTAATTAACAAATAATGATTTTTGTAATTCAAATATAGTTTTGAAGCTTTGTTCAAATTCTCTTTTTATATTTGTAAGGCTGTCGTCACACAATGCCGCCCATTTATGAAATATCGGGCTGGAATATGATTTAAGTTTATAATTTTCAGATTCAATAAAAAATAAATAAAAAACCAAAGAAAATATCTCAAAATGAAAATATACAATTCATCTCTCTAATATCTTTCAAATTTTAGTATCCAATATTTTCGGATTACGGCGGAAATTGAAATATATCAATAACTTTTATATTCAAACGGAATATCAAACAATTATTGGATAAGGATATTTTTTATCAAAAAACAATATACCTATTTAATTTATTCATAATATTGTAGTTAAAATGATTTTTGGTGATTTTAATGAATGATTAAAGAAAGAAAAAATCAATTTCCTTTTCTATGTTACTGACATTTTTATTTATTTTTTTTTGTCTACTTCAAAATGATAAAATTGGCGACGACTTTGGTAAAATTATTACAGGAAAAAATAAAACAAATTTTCAAAGGTTCCGAATACTAGAATGAAAATTAAAAGGAGACCCTTGTTTTTTTGGAAATGAACATAAACAACAAGATTTTTAATCAAATTTTTTAACTACAAAACAAGAAAAACCCCCATTGATTTTTTTTTTTGAATATTTTCATTAAAAAAGATTGTAATGTATACATAAATACTAATGGTATAAAAAAAAATTATAATTATGTTCGAATAAATTAGTTTTATTAAATTAGAATTAAAATAAGAATTTTGATTTAGTTTTTCGCTCAAAGCTTACAAAGAGAGATTGACTTATTGGTCAATCGTTTTAATCACTACATCGTAGTTAATTTAAATAGGGCAATAATTGAGAGTAGGAAATATGGAAAAAATAAAACTAATTTACTATTTTGGCTTCACTAACCACAGAATAGAGAAAAAATTAGATTTTTATGTTTTATTTTATATTTCAATTTCGAAGATTCATTCTTTATTAATTTAATGTTTTCAAAATAAAAATAATAGGTAAATAATAGGTTGATAATTCAATACTAGAATACTTAACATTCATGATATTTTCCTTTCCTTTGATTTGATCAATCTAAAAATAATCTTGTTTTTGTTTTTTGGTTTAGAAGAAAATATCTCGTGAAAAATATCTTCTTTTTTTTTTTTAATAAAGCATCTGTCGATATTTTTTCGAGGTTAATGAAATTTAAGATGTTTTATTATAATAAAAATTTACATAAGGACATTGATCAAATGTTAATGGACTTCGAAGAAGAATTTTAAAAGATAATAAAAAAAATAATGAAACTAATTCAAAGAAAAGAAAATGTTTTTTTTTTTTAATTTTTCTTTTTAGATTTATATAGATAAAATTGTATTCTTTTATAGTTCTGTTAAAAATCAATAAATTAAATGATTTTAATACATATTACAAGACGTCAAAGTCGTTTCTAAGTCAATTATCGCTTATCATATATAAAATAATTGTGCGTATATTGACGTTAAATCCGTTGAACATATCTATTATTTTAATTGACTATTTATTCACAATAGATAGATAATATATATAAATTATCATCCTCAAGTTCAAATTATATTATGGATGTGATTTGATTATTCTTCATTTTACTTTATACCCTGTGTAAGTGTATATGAACTTGTAGTTAAGCTTTATATATTTATATAGTCTATAAAGTAATATTCTGTAATATTTCAAACATATTTATAATTGTATTTTAACAAATTGTATCCTATAAATAAGCTAATTCAATTTGTTAATCAAAACTATACGTATGCACTATATGTACACAACATACATAAATTGCATTTTAACAGTAGTTATATAGTGTTATACTAATGATGTTATTATAATTTTATTATAAATTTTGCTCAAAAATAAAACAAATAAATCCGTACAAAAATTTAAAAATAAATTCTCATGACATAATTTCCTATTATATGTAGAAATAATGTTTGTACATAATAAATTGAAAATAAACAATTTGAAACATATATTTTTCACTGTACAAGATAAATAAATAATTTTAAAATTAAATTTAAAATTTTAGTTTTTTCTTTAATATTATTTTAACCCATACCTTTGAACTACAGGTACACCATTATTGCCAGAATCATATTGTTGGATTTGATTATGTAATCCACCTGATGCAGTTAATAAATGTGTACTGGTCTGATTACCATTAAATCCAATTCCATTATCAATATAAATGGCCGTATATTGTGGTGGTTGTTGAAATTGTGAATATAAGTCATGTTGAGATTTTTTCATGTTCGATTTTCTACGCGATTTTTTACTTTTATTAGATTCTCTAGAACATGTGCTTAAATTAAGTGAATCCAATTGAATTGATGATTGATCTTGAATTTGTAAATCAATATTATCAGTTTGTAATGAAGAATCTAAGATATTTGAAGCTATTAAATCTGTAATATCATTTTCATTTGGATTTTGTAATGTAATTTCATTTTCTAAGATATTATTATTTTGATTAGTTGTTACTTCAAGTATATTTTGAGTTGCATCATTTTGGCTTAATTGATAATTTTGATTATTTAAATTATTACTACTTGTACTATGGGAATCCTTATTAATTTCACTATTTTGAATATTATTATTTTCATTTTTTGATATATCACAGCAACTACTACTACTATCATTATTATTTAATTGTTTTTGAAAATTTGAACTATTTGAAATATTTTCCATTAAATTACTTTGGTTATTATTATTATTAAAATTGTGAGTATTAACAGTTCTAGCAGAATTAACATTATTATTTGACATTATTACTGCACCCAAAACTGTTCCATTCTCAAAAACTAATACTTTATTATTAGCTTTATCTGAATTTTCAATTTCAATGTTATTATTAATTTCGGGTAAACTAATTGCATGTTCTGTTGAATTATTAGATAAACATTGCAATTTTATTTCTGGTAAACTATTTGTAGAAAATTGTGGCTTCATTTTGGCAAAATTTATTATATGATTATTTGGCGGTTTCTGACGAATTAATTAAAATATTTTTTTGTATGTATTTAGTCAATTTAATTTAATTTAAATTTTATTATTATTATTAGTTTAAAAAATTCAAAAACTAAATCAATAATATTTATTTAGTTTATATTTATATAAAAAATAAATAAATTTTAAATAACAATTGCGATTTATTTTGCATAGTTTTCAACCTTGAAAAAATGACAAACATAAAAAAAGGACCATGATAGTTCTATTTTTTGATGTTTATTTTTCTTGCAAAAATTTAAATATAATTCATTTCAAGAACGAAATTTGATTGATGAAAATTTATTTTAAAAATTTTTTTTATTATTTTTTTTTTTTCTTTTCTGTCTACATTTATTTGGCTCCAAAACAAAAATCAACGCAAATAAAAATTAAAGTTAAAAATACGATATAAAAATTGTCATATGCATACGTATTATGAATAAAAAAAAAAAATCGATATTTTTATAACATTATAAGCAATTAAATGATTTTTATTAATTATTTATTAATTTTTTATTATTGTTTTCAAGCCAAAATTATATTTTATTAACTTCACTGGTATTTTAAATGAATTTTAATTTAAATGATATAATGCAGATAATATTAATTTAATTAAAATATATAATATACCTAAAATTCTTTTTTTTGCTGACGCTTTTATAATTAAATCACTTTTTCTTAATTTTTAATTATTTTATTACATAATTTTTTTATTTAAATTTATTCTAAATGATATGTTTTCACTCTAACAATAACAATATATATTTTTTACTTCTTCTATCAATGAAATAATATAATATTATATTAGGACGTATATTATAAATTATTATAAGTATATTGTCATATTATATTATAAATTATTATAAGTATATACAGTATATTGTCATTAATTTGTTTAACTGATATTTTCTTTCTTAATTCAAGTTCAGATTTTATGAGCAATTCGAACTTTCTTTTACTTGTTTTTCGGGTGATCCAATGAGTTTTAGAAAATATTTAATTTTTCAAATTATAAATTCCTAAAGTTTTTAATAACTTGAAATTACACAAAATATTATATTAATTTTATTATTATTTTTGAATATTTTATAGTAAAATATTATTATAGTTTCCGATAGAAGAAGAAGAACCATATAACGATATGTATAAGAAAGCCCTGAAGATATATTTTTTTTATTATATTTTTAATAATTGCGCGTGATTTGTTTTATTAATTCACAAGAAATAACTTACAGCTATATATAAATTTAATAAAATCCCGATTTCGTGATTAAAATTTTTTATTTTCGAGTAATTTGATATTCTTTGGCTTTGAAATTGCGCTAAATTATTTTATAATATTTAGAGGTATAATATGTATATATATATAGAAAGAATTTTTTAATTCGTAAAGAAATAATAATAATAAACAAGTTTTTACTATACAATCCATGTACAATAAAAATTAAAAATTAATCTCAATATACGTTCTAACGAACCGTTCACGACAACAAACCGCCAAAAACTAAAATTTCAAAAAGATATAACGTACTGAAACTGAAAGATACAAAAAAAAAATTTCTCAATCTTATAAAATATCACTTTTATTTTTATTTAATTTTTTTCTAAATTCACAATTGAATGCGGAGAGTCGTACATGAAAATGAAAAGCGATATTAAATAAGTAGAAGAGAATTTTATATTTTATTTGAGATCAAATATAAGAGTTTTTATATATTTGAAAAATTTTTGATAAAAACTGTACAAAAATTTTCTAAAAATTATCATGTTTACAAAGAATTTAAAATAATCATTGTATTGATAGTATTGGTGTAGACCTTTTTTTTGGACATTATCAAGGGTTTTCAATTTTATTAGAGTTATCAACTGAAGTTTTCAAAAATTATTTCTTCATTGTATTCATCGTACTTTATACCCAAGGTGGAAAGCATTTATTTTCAATTGAAAATGTTGTCGGATGGTTAAGAGCTATATCGGGAAATTAATTTATTCCTATGAAACTTGATATATTTTCACGGATTAAAATTCCAACAAGGGTAAAATTCAAGCAGAATCATTTTGAGTCCTAAATTATTAAATAAAAATGTTATTTCACCTAGTGATATTTATTAAAAAAGGATGAGAAGAAAATGTTTATCTAAAACAAACGAAAAAAAATGTATATTAAATTTTTTACTTCACGTCAATAGAATGCTAATAAAGAAACTATGTGGAAGTGGACACCCTATATTCCATTAAAAACTATTGTGTTATCTTTTTATGTTTTTTTTTATTTGTTTCCAAAAAGGGACTATAAGATTTCAATTAGATATATTAATTTTTTCTCAGATACGCTTATGTCCATGTGGAACTGCACAACATTGTGTATGGTTGTCATTATATTTTATTGAAATCTAAACCTATTTAATCTAAAAAGGTGTTCGATTTTAAAAGATTATTAACGATGAATTTTTAGAGATTATACATATATATATAAATATATATTTGGTTTATGAACTACATACTTACAAAAAATGTATATAAAAGATTTTTACATTTATCTATACGAAAATTTCATTTCTGACTTACACTATAATAATTTTTATTATTTCGACAATAAAATAGGACAATTATCACAACTCGAAATAATTTAAAAAAATTAAAAATACAAAAGTATTCAAAAATTAGTTATTCTTCAACATAAAAAATATGTTTTTGAAGAAAAACATTCAACATATAAAATATTACTGTGATCGTTCGAAACGTAAGAACTTAACGTTAGTATTTTCCAACTTTTCGTTTATTTTTTGTAAACTTTTTAAAGCCTAATATAATTTTTATTTTAAAAAAGTAAACCTCGAAATCAAATAAAAAAATACTCACTCGTAACTAAAAGTCAAGTAAACAAAATATTTATCTATTTAAAGTAGAAATATCATGGATTTGTATTGTTTTTAATGAAAAAAAAAAAAAATTCAGAGCAACAAGGACGTTGTCAACATAAAAATCCTCGTCTACAGCCCGTCGTCTCCACTCAAAAATAATTCATCTTAACAGCATTTAATTCTACGAAATATTAGTTAAAAGTCATAAATTTAAAAAAAAAATTTTGAAAAGTACCTGTACTATTGTGTAGTATAATGTTATACCTTTAAAGAAAATTTAATAATGCGACCTGATGACGACAAACGTATTCCCAAAATAAATATATAGTCTCTCTGCGTATTTTTTTTTTGTGTGTTTTTAAATTTTTTTTTCAATATTATGAATATCTAACCTTTATGTAAATGCAATTTTTTTTTTATCTATAAAGTACACTAATAACATTATGATGAGTTTTCAATATATAAGTATTGTCCATTAGACTGATATTTCTTTTTGTAAATTTTTATCTAAAAGGACTTGTGTCTGGCTTTTTACTTTTGATTTTTAAATAAATCCAATTATATGTCTAACAACATTAAAAATATAGACAATATTATATACATGATAAAAAAGAATTTATTAAAATCGTGAAATTTTTGAGGTTAAGTTGAATCAAATGAACACTAGCCTCATATATGAGAATTCAAAGTTAAAATTAAAGCTATTAGCAAAATTAAGTAGAAATAATAAGAAATATAATAAAATTACATATAAATTTCCGACGTCGGTCGTTGGTTGCAAAAGCTGAAGATATTATCTCTATTTTTGTATTAATAAAACCTTAAATTAAAGTTCTACTACTGTTTTTCACTTATTTAACCCACATGCCATTAATCGCAAACATGATGGAGTAATTTAGTGCGCTTCAACATAATAACATAATAAAAAAAAAAATTTAAATAATAATAATAATGCAAACAGATGAAAGCTCTTAATTTTCATTGATGATGAATTATGTTATTTCAAGATTAAAATCATTAATATTTTTTTTTTTAATTGCTAAACCTCCTTCCAACAAACTGATGCCATCGAAACAGCAGCACCAATATTTTTTTTTTTTTTTGAAACATAAAAAAAAGATCAAGCGCAAGGAGGAATATAAAAAAAAAAAAGAAATTTCAACAAACAACTGACAAAATAATTCCAAATTTTGTCTGTTGTTGGGCTAAACAAAAAAAAATGTACTTACAATCATACATAAATGTAGATTTTTGATACAGTTTTTAGTAATAAAAATTATTTTTATTTTTGCGAATAAAATAAAGGACACAAAAAAAGGATATAACAAATACACATCATGAGGAAGCATATTTTTAGACACGTTGCACAAATATTTATCAGGATGCTTTTTTTTTTGTTTTTAAATAAGAAAGAAAGGGCATTTTATTCGTTACGACACTTCAATATCAAAGTTAAGTGTAAATTTTTGGAGCAACCGTACTCATGTTCCCAAAATACTTGGAATTTGTCTAAGACAGTTTTGCACTATATTAATTGCACTATTTTAAGGAGAATGATAAATTATTCCGTGACATGTAAGACATGTAATTCGATTAAAGGAATATATTCATAGGGGAACATACATTGGTATTGCAAAATTGAAGGGATTTTTTTCAAAAAATTACAATGACCTTTTTATATGAAATAAACCACTCTCATTATAACGTACTCTAATCAACAATAATAAATTTTTGTGAAATAACGAAAAATACTATATTAATTTAATAATCTATTTTTATAGATTCATAAAATGACTCAAAAAAGATATACTTTATTTTTTGCATAAGGTTCATTGGATAGTTTAAATAATATTAATAAAATACGGAATAATATACATTTTTATAAGATTTACTTTGTGAATATAAGTACTACTTGAATATTGAATGCAAATTTGTAGCAGGAGACCAAATCATTGGTTATTTACTAGCGTTAGAATCTAATTTTCTATAAATGTAACTAAATTCTTTTTCGCCTTGAACTAAGTAACAATTTAAAATTTGTACAAACATAATTTCAATTGGAGGAGCCAAAATTATGAATTTCTTTTAATATTTCACTTTAAAATAAAATTTATTTTTCCATATTAGATGTACATTATATATACATATACGGAAGAGTAAAAAAAAAAAATATATAACCAGTTAAAGAAAAAAATTAATTTAAAAAGTATAAAATATAATAAAAGAAGTATGTATGCACCATGTTTGTATATATTGTATTAAAATAAATTCAAATATCATTCATATTATTTAAATTGAAACATATGGTCAAATGTGTCAACCAGCATTATCTATCTTTGAGTGTTGAGCATAAAGATACATACATATATAAGAAACAAAAAAAATTATAACATATATATTTTTATTTTCCCAGGAAAAGGGAGTTTCCTTCATAATGGTATACACATATCTATTATTTATTTACAAATTTATTTAGCATTCACAATAAAATCAATTTAAAAAAAAAAATTTAATATTATTTTATGTCTATTTTATTGTTTATTATTTTCTTTAGTAAATATTAAAATAAAAAAAAAACAAAAATAACAACATTTCTGTACAAATATGTATATTTATGTAGGTATATAAACGTTCATTGTACTTTATGTGCTTGCGTATATGTTAAGAATATCGTATTTATTTAATGTACATATATTCTTTTTAATTTACCTAATTTAAAAAATCAATAGGTTCTCACGAAAAGAAAAAAAGAAGGTTTTAAAAACATATAACAGCATTATTTTCAATATTTTTTTTAAATTTCCTAAGTATTAAGTATATTTAAGTTGAAAGTGTAACTAATTCCTCAGGTATATATTTCAAAATTATATTTTATGTTATTTAAACCCAATTTACTATTATCTTAATCTTATCGACCTTTGCACAAATTTAATATTTCAGTATACTGTTGAAAGTACATTAAAATTTTGTTGATAATTCGAGAAAAAAAACTTAGTATAGTTATCAATTTCTAGTTGATTTCAATATAACTGAGTTTCTTATATGCATGTTAGATTCTTAAAGTTAAGTAAGCTCTTAATTTAATTATACAAGAATTTCTTCATCAACTTTGTTATTTCAAGTATCCGTTAGTCAAAATTATGTTAAATATTGTTGCATAATTAGATCTTAAAATTTTTCTTCTCAATTCATCAATTTAATTTGTCTTTTAACTTCACTTCTTTCTCCCATATATATTAAGTCAATATGAACGCGAGTTAATTAATTAAAAAAATATTAAGAAAAAAAAAACAATTCCACATAGTGTTAAAAAATAAGAAAATATAATTTCCTTTTCTTAATGAGATGTGGTAAAGTTAAAATTTTTTTTTTTTTTTTTCAAATCACTTTTATCTGTAAAATGAAAATTTATCTCTTTAACTAGTATTGACCTTTTTCATTAAAAAAAAAAATAAAATAATAAGAAAAATAAAATAAATAATAGATGAATAACAAAATTTATATTTTTTTTTCTTCAGAACAGGATATTTGTGTACCTACATAGTACATAGATATATTTTGTGCATATACCGTATATATATATATATATATAGAATAAACTATAGGTGTCCAAATAAATAAATTTTATTCTTTTATGCTATAAATTTTAAAATAACATTTTTGAACTCAATAGGGTTCTTTAAAAACCAAAGTGATTAGGATTATTGTTAAGAAATTTATGAAGAAAAAAATCGAAATAAATTCTAGTAGTTTTCAGTTTTCATTCAAAAAGTATAAGTGCTAAGATCTAAGTGTAAATAAAAGAAAATTGTTTCAGTTAATAAGTTTTTAATTTTCTATTCTATTCATTTAATTTACAAACAAAGTTAAGAAGCAATATTATTAATATATACCTATATATAAAAATTAGGTAATGAAAACTTTATAAATAGTTTTCCCCATTCATTATGATCTTTCAAGTCTCAATTCTCAATTCATGTTGCATGTTATTGTTTATGCGAATTTTTTTATTTTCATATTGATAAAAACAAAAAATTATGTACCAACATTTATCATTTACTTTGAAGCTGAGAAACCAAAAAATTTCACCAAAATGGCAATATAAAATTTAATTGAAGTATGTATATAATATTTTCTTTTGAAATTAAAATTCCATCATAACTTTTCTTCAATATCCTTTTTCCATAATTTAAGGACATTTTAAAGGATATTACTTTAAAATAACACTATCAACTGAAAAATGATTTATTGTCGCCTGAGAACACGAACAAACAATAAATGGTTTTTGCACTAGCAAAAAAAAAAAAAATGTCAACATAAAATCCATTTATTAATTTCGAAAAAGAAAATATAAAATTTATGTAGTTGACGTTTTTCAGAAATCAGAAGCAGAAGGGGCTGAATATATTGAAAAATTTATTTCAAAATTATTGTCTTTTTACGACTTATACTACACTTAAAATTGATGGCTTATTTAATAGCGGCTCACCAATATAAAAAAAAAATATTCATAATTCGAAAATTTTTCTTATTTTCTAAGTAATTATATTGACTTTGATTTGTTAAATAAGGCCCCAGCTTAATTAGATAGTTATACAGGCTAGAATTTCCCCACTTAAATCTTTCCAACAAACTTCCAATAAGTGTAACTAATTTTAAATTTATTGTTTTGTACTCTTAATCAATTAAATTGACATAACTATTATATGGGGTTCGAGGTATCTTTTTTTAATTCCAATTTAAGTACAAAAAAGTATAATCCTATAATATTTGTACTTACCAAAGTCCCAAAAACAGTAAGTTTCCGTATACAATCTAAAAATTAACTTTTTGTCTTTCAATTCTTTACATTTAACATTAAAATAATTTCTTCTTATCATTTACCCAGACAAAATCCATCTAAATGTTCCCAACTTAGTCATAAAAGTATGAAGTTTATATAAAAAAAAACGATTGGGTATACAATGATTTAGATTTTCACTTAGAAAAGTTAATTATCTTCTTTTCTATCGCATGGTGTAATAAAAAAATATAAATTTTTAGGGTGCAAATTTATTTACAAAACTCAATTATTGCTTTTTGTTTCTTTTGTGTGCTTTACTGAAAATGAAAATAAACTCACTATTTTATGCTAGTCATTATAACCAAATGTAGTTTAAAAATTTAATCAAAATCATTTCAAAAAAAAAAAAAAATCACAATGAAAACTGTTGGGTTAATTTTCATTGGCATTATACATCACTATACATTTCGGTATAATTTCTAAAAAAATAATATCACCATCTTTATCTTAAAGTTGTAAACCTTTGTAACGTGAAAATTTCAAGATAAAATTGTAAATCTTTCTAAAACCACCAAAAGATAAATTGCTGCGAAAATTTTTTTCTTGTTTTCTTGTTTTTTTTTTTTTTTGCCAGAAAAATTAATATATTTTCAATATTCTGTGGAAAATTGTGATACAGACAAAATAACAAGTTGAAAAAAAAGGAAAACAGGAAAAAAAAATATTTATATATATATATATATTTCAGACATTGAAATCAATTTGTAGGAGATTTAAAACATTGTAATTTTAAGGAATTTATGTTTACAAAAAAAAAAATATAAATCCAAGGATATATACTTCAAATAATAAAATACTTAAAAAAAAAAATAAAATAAAAATAAAGTGATCAATCTTTATTGAAGACTAAATCAACCAAAGAAATTAATTTTTTGAACATAAAGATAAAAATAAAATTAATAAATTTGTATATAATATATATACAAATATTTATATATTATTTTAAATTACCTTTCGCCCAAATTGATACATACATATTTTCAGGGCCAGATAAATGAAATGACAAGTTAAGAAAATTAATTCTTTGAAATATTTTTGATTTGTGTGGACAAAGTTTTATTAACACAGATAGCATATCGCATTTAAAATATGTACTAAATCGTAAGACCGAAGAGTTTTACTTATATATTATAACAAAAAACTTTTGGTATTTTTTTAGGAATCGAACCAAAGATTCTGAAGCAAAATAAAATATTCAGATATTATGTTTATAAAAACCTAATAATATTATAAAAATTATTTCAATTACAAATTCGTTTAAGAAAGTCTAATTTACCGCACCTAAATTGAAGTAGCCTTAATAAAGATCGCCCACCATTTAAGTTAATGCGAAAATAAGAATTTTGGAAAATCACAAATTATATTTGGCAATTTCATATTTTAATAAACAATTGTTCATTTTCGAATAAAAATTTTTTAGGCGAATATTTACCACCATAAATATAGAAACGAATTTTTCATCATTGTAGTTTAAAAAAAAAATGTTCACCCTCAAATATGTATAGCATCTGGATCTGGTAAGTCCATAATAAATGAATTTTATCAATTCACTTTACATAAATACACTTCTGAATGAAACATAACTAAATGAACAATACTAAATATTTTTAAACTTTTAAACTGAAATCTTTCATATATTTCATATATACAAAAAAAAAACATCATTAATCACTTGAACTAATAATAATTTTTCAGTTAGACTCTTATTCAAGGATTCATTTACGGTTCAATTGGTTTAATAAATTTATTTTATTATTTCTTGTATGATTGACCGAAGAGTTTATATCGATGTTGAAATTTTCCTAAACCAAACAGTACCATATACTGTTCTTTACGCTTCAATAATTGAAAATATTTTTATAAAAATTTATCTGTTAAGAGTTACAGATAGTTTTTACCAAAAAAAAAAAAAAATTTAAGATTATGCTGAGATATAAAACAGATGTTTGGCATATTTATTTATTTTGTTTTCTTTTAAAAATATTATTTTTACACTGTAAAAATTAATAAATTTCATTAAAACTTATTTGCAAAGTCATTGTACCAATTGGATTTTGTTGTTTCCAAAAAATATATGTACATTTTATAAAATAAAAATCTATAATCAAATAATTTTAAAATTAATTTATAGAAAAAGTTTTAAATAATGTGTTGGTAAAGTAAGTGATAAAAATTCAAAAACAATTTCACAATAAACTTACATCGGAATCAATCACATAATCTATATTCGTACTTAAATATAGTTACCAATCGTAATACTAGAATTTCCTGCTTTTTTTCTTCTTGCCCTGGAAGTTTATTATACTTTAGTACTTAGTTTGTTATCTGACTATACGCATATTAGTACCGATCATATGAACTAAATTGTCAAAATCACTATTTTTGGAATAAAAAAATTGTTTTGCTACAATCAAATTTTTGTCTTTGTGAGCGTCAAACAATTTAATACTTCTCCAACGAATCGCTTAGCTTACAACCGTGTATTGTTGTTATCAAAAAGCTAAGCTTTTAAATAATAATTATAATATCTCTGTAATATAAACAAGCATCAGTATAAGAACTTGGAAATGCACTCGATTAGGATTATGAGAATTGACAACAACCATTATACGCAATGATCGACCGATGGACACTTTGAGTTATATATTTTAAATGCTTATATTACATAATAATTCACCTTGTAACTTAATTTTTTTACCGGTGATTCGTTGAAAAAATTAAATCGAAAAAAAATCAATTAATAAAACTGTCCAAAACTGATAAATTTTTAATTGAAATAAGAAATTGAAAATAATCAATATTAAATTAATTTCAATTGTGGTGTGAACTGTGAATAAAATAAATTTATAGCAAATGAATTATTTTCTGAAACATTAATTTTCAGAAAATATAAAAACAATGAACAACATAGTTTTTCTTATCCTATTGAAAATTCCTATTGAAAATTCTATCAGATTTTTTTTTTTTTTTTTTGATATTTATAGCAATAAAAATTTCAAGCTCTATTTTCTGTGACAAAAAAAGTTATTTATTTATATACGTATATTGTTTTCGTATAACTGTATAAAATATTTGAGTCAACTAAATAAATAAATAAATCACAGCGAATTCGATGATAACGTCAACGACGGCGAACTTACCTACATTGATTTGTATACTGTTTGTATAAATAAATAAAGGGGCTCGATTAATACTAATATTATTAATTATGAACTTATTATACTTTTATTAAACTGTTTTATTATTATGATTTTAATATTTTTAAAAAAAATTTGTTCAATGTTTTAATATCAAATTTTGATTTTGTTTTCTAAATACTCTTATATGTTAGAAATTTTGTTGTGTATTCTTTATCATAATCTGATTTTTGTGTCGTGTTAAACCTTATAGGTATACTATAAAACCTTGTACTATATAACCGTTTCAATTTCTCAGGTTACAGAGTTGAATTTAAATTATATATGTTAAAATATTTCTTATATAACTTGGTAGCATTTTTCTACATGTATAAATACAAAACCCAGAACCTTGTATCTCAATCTCTGTTTCACACTTATTCATATCATCCAATTTTTATTCAGTTGTAATGTTCGACGATACTTAAAAGTTATTGCCTCGCTAAAGCAAAATAATAATTGAAATATTTTGCAAACTTCAACAATTTTTTTAAATTCCATTCATTAACTTCTTTTTTTTTTCATTTTTTTAAAATTTCGAGAATTTGTTTATGTTTTGTTTGCAAATTCAAAATTCCCCTTACAAAAAACCAAAACCAAACCATTTAAATACGAAACCTACAAAAAAAAAGGGACTCAATTGTACTATACATAAATTTTCAGCTTAAAAAAAAATAAAATAAAATTCCGGTTATTTATTTAATTTGTAATTTTTTATTCTTCCGTATGTTTTTATTTCAATACTATATTCACAAAAAAAAAAAAAAAAATAATAATCCAAATCTAAATTCAATAATAATGATATTGTTACATAGTTAATTTTTTTTTTTTTTCAAATCCTACTATTAGAAATAGGATTCAGAAAAAAAATAAAATAAAAGAAGAGAAATAATGATAATAAAAAATAACAAGGATAATCTCCGTTAAATCATAATAATAAAAATAATAATAATAATATAATAATCGGAAAAAAAAGAGAGAAAATTTTTATGAAAATAAAAATAAGGACTTCTTCATTAAAATAGAAAAAAAAAATGTATTTTTCATTTTCCACTCAATGAAATTTTATAAACAAGGCAAAAATCATTAAATTTTCCCTTCCAATTTGAAAAACAACAAAAAAAAATACTGATTTTGTTAAAAAAAATAATGTTTTTGGTTAATAAAAAAAATAACTACGATGTCATTATCCAAAATAACAAGCTAATATGAGTCTATTTTCAAAAGTTTTTAAAAAAAAAAAGTCCTGGAGCTTATTGTATAGTTAAACACACCTACAGTGAATTTTAATGTGTGCTTCAATCACACAAAAAATTTTTCTCCTCTAAGATTATGTTCGTTTTTACGTACATTTGAAATTATCCTTGCTATAAGGATAAGGATGATAATAATATAAGAATAAAAAATATCTTTTTTATAATAAAATTCAAGTATTTTCTAGTAGTTTCCCATTACATCTTTTGTTACATGCATTTGTATACTTAAACTAAGAATTTTCATTTAATTCCAATCTAAATTCATTTAAAATTTAAAATTCGGTGAAATTTTAACCGTGGCCAATAACAGCAGCAGTGCGTAAATACAAATAAGATAATAACAGCAATAAAATTATCAACTAGGGTGGTAAATTTTCCAAAAATTCTTTTCTTTTTTTTTTTTTTTAATTAAAGCTGAAGGTATAAATTTTTCAAAAATTAGCAATTATCTTCTATTAAGGATCTGTCTTACAAAAAAAAACAAATTATAAATTATTGTTAGAGAAATAAAAAAAATTGCCTTTTAATTTTAAAGTAATATCTGATCGCCAGGTAGGTAGGTGTACATAATAAATCATATTTGTTGATTGAGAAACGGACAAATGGCGCCCATTTATTACTTTTTATCCTTAAAAAAAAATATGTACATATTTCGTAAAAGTTAAATTTTATATTAATATGTTTGTGTTAAGAAACCAAGCAAAAAACAAGTACAAAACATAAAAATCATCTAATAATATAAAGCATGAAATTTAATACAAACAAGTTTATTATATACAATAAGATCAAAGAGACTACACTGTGTAAAGAAAAGCTGCTATTGATGATAATCCTTTTCCCCAAATACAAAACATCATATAATAATAATAAAAATAATTTCTAGGAAATTCAATATGAATTTACAGAGCAAAAGCTTGTTATTGTAACATAATTCTCAAAATATTTAAAAGATTAAAATTATTTTGTAAAAATTAAATAAATTCTTAGGTACAAAAAAATTTCTTTTAAAACCAAATCTAAGATTATTCTTCAAGTTTCAAATAAAAGAATGGTTTAATTTTGGTTTAGTTCGCATGTCAAATGTAATTGTGCGTCAACATTCAACCTCAAAAAAATGTTTATTGTGTGATAAATCGGAACTATAGTTAAATCTAAAAATTAACCTTTTAATCAATGAATCTTAATTAATTGCTTAAAGTTAATTAGAATCAAGTTCCGTTGAATATTAGTATTTTTATTTTTACTGTAAAAAAATATAAATATTAAAATTCTACCGCAAAAAAAAATGTATAAATTAAAATCATAATTTACTTTGATCACCCAGTTTCAAAATTGCACCAAATTAATTAAAGATAATTTCAACTGAAGTTTTCATAACTGAAAATTTATATGTAGTGAATTCAATTATAGAACTATAGAAGAACGTTTTTCGTAAATACTCGGCTGCATGGAATAGCCACTAAATACTTCGCTGCATGGAATAGCCACTTAAAAATTAGAATATTTTACTTAATTCGATGCATCCTAATGCTGGCAATGCTATTCAGTTACAATCTGCTATTTTATTAGCCTTGTGCTGAGTTCTATTCAGTTTTTTGATAAAAATTGACTATAATTAAATCAACATTTGAATTTAAAATTTTTGTAAAATTATTCGTCTCTATATATGTAAGTATGTACTTGACTTGAGTCCAAAAATAATTTTGTATAAGATCTTAACTTTATCTTTCAAACTATATATAAAAATATTTCCTCTTCGTTTAACGCAAGGACAAAAAAAAAAAATACGACATTATTTCGGGCTCACCTATTATTTATTATATAGAAAATATCAGAAATAAAAATAAACTTTTAATTTATTTAAAACAATTTCATATTTAAGTTTTATTTGTTTGAATTACCAAACTCCACTATTAACACTAGATCTAACTTTAGGACTATTCTCTGGTACTCCCAACAATTTTCTGTCCATTGCCATTTGGTTGAAATATTCTTTTTCAGTAAGCACGTTATTACTTCTAGCCTTTGGCATTGCCACGTCTAATTGTTCATTGCTTTCTCCAGAATTGTACCAGGGAAGATCAAACCACTGATATTCTTTTGATTCAGTAGTATTATATTTATATTTATCACATCGATTCCAAATAATTCTATATATAAACAGAAAAAAAATTATGTTAATTGAGTAATTGAAAACAGAAGCAGTTCAAATGGTAAGAAATATTTATTTCAATAATCTGGTCATTTAGTGTATCAAACACTATATTAGAATATAACTGTTTGATGTAGGTATATAAAATTCTCAAACTCTTGATTTACAAGGTATATTTATGTAATATTTTTTCAAATTATATAAAAGTATTGAAAAAAACACTACTTAAACGATAAAAATTACTACAAAAAAAAAATATGATATATATAGCAATTAAAAATAAATATCAGTGAAAGAAGGATTAAAAAGTTTGTTTTTGTAATTAAAAAAAATCTAAACAAATCAGGCTTTACGTTTTGATATAATCAGAAATTCTTTTGTACTTACAATGTATCATAATTTAAGCATTTGACAATCGGATATGCGTTCTTGAAGCACTCTGATTCAAATGTGAAGTATTCTTTTCCAATAATGTTAGATACAATGCTATTTACTTTATGCAAGCAGCTACGAAACGCTAGATCACATTGACAACTCAATCTAGTATTATTATTTATTTTAATTTTATTTTTAAAAAAGATTACAGACTAATACCTACTTTGTAAACCATGAATCATTTAACAAGCCATGTTTTTTCTTTCCAGCTTCAATTAGGTCGTCACACCTATCATGAGCTCGACAGCAATCATCCGTATTATTGAAATATCCTAATGAATTATTATCTTCTGAAATATTACCAGGACCACACCATTTTGTTCCAGGAACCTGAACAAAAAATAAATCGGTTATTTCTTCAAGACTATTTTCCGTAGGGCTGAAAACTGATAGATAAGGTGGATAAGCAGTAACTTGAGGAAAATTGTGCAGGATTAATTGACATAAGAATATAATGAAGACTAATAGAATAAATTTATAAATAATTTTCTTTATGTAGTCATATTGAATTTTTAATTGAACTTACTATTACGGATATTCTTTCCATTCCTGAATCTTCAGGTTGTTCAGAAATTATTTCTATTACATACATTCCTAAAAGCAGCGAAATTAAAAGTATATTAGGAATTGTCATTCTAGAATAAGCATTTTTTTTTAATTCAAGCAAATTTATAAAAATAGCATGAAAAATAAAATTGACTAGGCTTTTATATCACAATTTTAGCTTTTTTATAATTTAAGTCTCCTAGAATCAAAAGTATATCTTCACCATTATATTTGATTTTAAGAAAATGTATTTGACCGCCAAATCGCGAAACAATTATTTTTGAATTTTTAAAAGAAGCAGTAATTTTCATGTAATTTTATATGAAAAAGAAGTAGTTCTGAAAATTTTTGAAACTTATTTTATAAAAAAGACCAGTTATGAATATGTTGAGACTATTCTGATAAAGTAATGTATGAATTATATGTGTAACTATTTTAACCAATTTCACAGTAAATTCAAAATTTAGTAAATTTTAAAACAATGTTAATAAAAGTTGAGAAAAACTGATTTTGATATATTTTTCAACCACAAAACAGACTCTTTTCTCACATTATATTTTTTGGCAAATACAAACTTTTGAACTTGAATAAGATTTTGAGTTCGAGTTTTAATAGAAAATATTATTCAGATAAAATTTCTTAATTAAGTGTACGAATACACAATAGAACTATGCATAAACTTAATTCTAGGGGAATAAAATTTTATATAATAGAGTCTATGAAATATATAAATAATTGATTTTATGGTAATAAAATAATGATAAGAAAATTAATAAATAATGTTGACAAGAAAATTAGAATTAGGAAAATATTCAAGAGAAAAGGGTACAATTATTTAAAAAAAAAATAAAACTCAATGATGTAAGAAATAATTGAGAGTAAAATATAAATAGAAATTATGATATTAAAATTATTATGTATGTATTATATTATAATTTGTGTTATAAATATTGTTAAGATGACTTATTAAATTAGAAACCATGAACTAGAAGATATCACGAAACGAAAAAACAACTCTATATTATAAATAAAATAAGCATAATTCAATCGAACCATTGATTAACGATACTAAAAAGATTATCAATTTCATACATCATTTTTTTTTTGCATTTTATCAATTGATAATTATCAATATTTTGAAAGTATTTTATTAATATGAAATAAAAATATCAAAAAGGAACAAAAAATTTTGTACGATATCAAGTTAAGATTTCCTAAAGATCAGGTTCGTTACCACTCTGCAAACACTGAGAACTTAAACTTTGTAAGTTTGACAGAGCAACATAATGATCCTGTAAGTACAGTTTTGATTCAGTTATTTTTAAAACACGTATGTAGGTTTAGCTTGCAGTGTCACTTTAAAAAAAAACTTGTTCGTAATATTATATTAGTACGAAATGCCGCCAATAAATTAATTAATAACCTATTATTTAAAAATTGATTAGTAATTAAATTTAATTAATGATTAATTCTAAAAATATACTTGAATTATAACGACAACCATAACATATGAAAAAAGCTTTTTTGATCGAACTGAGGTAATTTTTTTTTTTTTATTAAAGTTACCACATCACTAGGTGGGATACCTTTTATACTTAAAGAAGTATGGATTTAATAATTGGGACAGGAAGTTCAGACAGGATTAAAAAGTGGGACAGTTAATATAGGTAATCATTTACACTCTTCTTAAAGCGGCGCAAGTCGTAATTCAAACTTCCGCCAGCTGTCGGAAACATTTGTAAAGGCAGAGCATTCCACATTCTCGAGGTGCGAACTGAAAATGAATCTCCGAAGATCGTTCTATCACATCTGGGAATTTTGACGAAATAAGGATGTGACGGTGTTTTGCGTGAAAATATTTGGAGTGGAGGAAGTAGGGCCTTTACTTTCAAGGAACACGTAGGTATCCGTTCCAACAAGATGTTAGAAGAATTATAATCGAACCAACAAAAAATGCTGAAATTTAAAAATATTTATTGAAATAATTAAATTATAATCAATTGATTAGCCATCTCACCATCAGAAACATATAATTGGAATTTCAAAATTTCAAAAACCATATTACGATAGGTTTCTATGAATTTTCTACGCAATAAAACTATCCAAGAAAAACTAATTATCCGGAAACAATCCTTTAATTTTTCCAAAATAGTAACTAATAGTTTTTCTCTTTGTTATCATATCAGATTGAATTGATGAATTTCTTTGTTCCAATCCTGTTTGCAAAATTGTTCATTCCCTAAATGTTACTTCATTTTAAAATCTTAGAAATTCAAAGAAAATCTTAAAATACTGATTTTGTTTTTAATTTTAATTTTAAAGACTATTTTGATTTTAATTCTATCTTAAAAATAATTTTTACATAATATACATTTTATTTTATTCAATAAATACATAAATATATACATCTATTTATAATATTATTTCTACGGGATCCCATTAGCTATTTGTTGTTCTAACAAATCTGAATAAAATTGATTCAAGTTAATTCGTGCTATTTCAGGACGTTTACTTGATGTGAAATAAGGGATATCAAACCATTGATAAATTTTTGGTTTAGTTGTGTCAAATTTGTATTTTAAACACCGTTTCGAATAATACCTGTAGTCAAAAGAAAATAAATTAAAAAAAAAAGGTTTAAGTGTATTTCGGAAATAAATTTGTCTTCTAGAATTCTAAGATTTGTTGACTATCTCAAATGAAATTATTTTTTAATTCTACAACTTAAAGCCCCAAAAATATTGAAATAAATATTATAATATTTATTTTGACATTTCGGTTTTTTATTTGTTAATTCTTTTCCTTTTGAGAGATAATTGATTTATTTTGGGGGTCAGTTCTTTTTTTAAGGTATTTGTTCACGCCTTTTATGATCAATTTATTTAAAATAAATAATTTTACCACAAAATTTAATGAAAATTATTTTTTTAGTTTTAAGTTTTAACTTTTAACGTACCATTCCTCATATTCTATACATTCGATAATAGGATAATCTTCTTTGAAGCAAGTATTACGAAAGATAAAGTATTGCGTTCCAATAAAGTTAGACACAGTTTTATTATTTGGTGTTTTGTGCAAGCAACTATGAAATGCTAAATCACACTTGCAATTTAATCTAGAATGTAAATGTTAACACAAATATTTAGAAATTTTATTTTATGAATATATGTATGATATTAAAATTTTTACCTTGTAAAACTGTCAGGATTTTTTAATCCATGATTTTCATCTCCAGGTAGCAATAAATCATCACATAAATCGTGAGCTCGACAGCAAGCATCAGTTTCGCTGATTGATCCTAAATCATCATCATTTTCTGCAATATCACCGGGGCCGCACCATTTTGTTCCAGGAACCTACATATAAATAAGAATACACAATATTGTCACATTTAAACTTTAATTATATATATGTAATGTATGCATGTATTAAAAATATTTTGGTGCCAGAACAAAAAGATATTAGAACGCTATCATTAAAAAACATCAAAATTTGAAATTTAATTTTTTTTTTTTGAAAAAACAAAAAATTTAAAATTGATATGTTTGGTACATCGAGTCTTTTCCCAATATGTTCAATAAATCAGTTTTGTTAAAACGACGACATGCGTACCATATTTATTTTAATAACATTAACATTTTAGTTTTTTATAACTTTGGCAAAACTAATTCACAATATTATTATGAAATTTTTATACATACCACTATGCCTGGTGAAGTTTTCCTATAAATTGTATTATATGAATTAATTTTTTGATTAAAAAATAATTTTTTTTCTATTGGAATTTGATTGCCCTCAATTGTAATCACAATTATTGTTAAAGTAAAAATAAAATTAATTAACATTGCCATAACTTATTTAATTGAATCCAGATTAAATAATAATAATTAAATTTTAAAAGTTATACTGTTTTATACATATTTATATATTTCAAAAAAGGAATAGTTATTAAGATAACGAAAAGTAGGTACTTGAGATAAGTCTGTTGGCTTGTCAAATTAAAATTAAAATTTACAATTTCGTATGAATAAAAAAATATTTTTATCAATTTTAATTTAAGCTTTTTAATATAATGGCTCAACAGAAACTGTACTCTTCATTTTTTAATTTATTATATTTCCTTTTTTAACGTTTTTTTTCTTAATCAAATTTTAATCCAAATTTAAGCAGATAAGAAATTAAAACTCCATAATGTCTGACGATATTCAAAAAAAAAAAATTATTTTTTTAATCTTTTAATCAAAGTGTTAATGATCTTTGTGTTTCTCAAAGCTCCAGAATGTACATAGCATAAAAACACAATTAAGTTTAATTAATTAAATTTAATTATTATTTACAAAAGACGTAGCGTTTGTATTTTTTTTATTATTGCTCAATAATATACATTATACCATATTTATTTAGACATTAGTATACAGCAGGGGTGTCAATAACGTCGATCGCGATCTACCGGTCGATCGCGTAATGATTTTAGGTCGATCGCCAATAAATATTTATATTTCAGATATTTATTTCCTTTCAAATTGCCATTCTTGAAATTAATCAAAAAAATTTATATAATTTTCCGAACATGTTGGTGCAATTAAAAAGTTCTGCTTTTACTAATTATTATGAAAATAAATATATCAAAGAAACTAAGAACGTTATTTAAGAATTTGTGTAACCGTTTCGAAGATTTTAAAAAACTTGATAATGTAGTTTTATTTATGAGTTTTCCATTTGATAGCAATATTAAAGCAGAAACAATTGCAGAAACATTTCAACTATTTTCGATATGGATAACATTACATTTGAAGCAGAAATTATTACTTTACAAAATGATATTTATATTAAAGCAAGAGCTTTCGAAGATTAATTCTGGAAATATTTAGCAGAAGATAAATATCCGAATCTAAAAAAATATGCTGAAAATTACACGCTGTTTTGGTTCGACATATTTGTGCGAATCAGCATTTTCAAAAATGAAAATAATAAAGTCGAAGTACCGAACTATTTTAACAGACGAACACTTAGAACTTTAATCCCTAAATATTTAAAAAAAATAGATCGCAGAGGATTTTTACTGCGCGAAGTAGATCTTATTGAAAGATCAGTTGACACCCCTGGTATACAGAATCATGATTAGACATTGGAACTAAGTTCTAATCTGGACTAAAATGTTATCTGAATGATATTAACTAAATATACGGAAATTTTATAAAATTTATTTAAATTTGAAATTATCAATAAAAATATATTTCATAAATGAATTTTTGATGAAAAACGAGCTAAAAATACTTAAGATAGTTCTTCTTGATTATTCGTTAGTTTCAAACCAACGATTTTGACACACTACAATTTTCGAAACAACTTATATCTATCGTTAATACATATTGAAAAAAAAAATTGATTATTGATGACAAAATCTTCTTTATACCTGCTTTAAACTTAGCAACTTGTTCGCGAAAATAACAGTTTCTTATTATAATATATAATGTGACGAAGGATATTGCACTATTGGAAATATTTTCTTTGTTGGCTCAATTATTTTTTTGGTAATGTTAGGCAAGCCTTATTCTATCTCTTATCCACTTTTTTTTTTTTTTTTTTTTCTTTTTTTTTATATGTGTAATATTTCACGAAATTTTATTAAAGTCATTTATGGCCAGAATTAATTGGGTTGAAACCCCCTGTAATTATTTTAAATAATTGTAAAATTTCTTAACGATGTTCCAAAAAGAAAAATATTTTATACAGATAACACTTAGTGATAAAAACTGATAAAAAAATTAAGCTAATATACCTAGTATACGAAACAAATAAGATAAGAAAGATGATAGGTTCCTTATTTATGTACATAATTTATACCGTTTTCCATGACATTGAGAGCTTTCTATGCTGACCTATCAATTAAAAAAGAAAATGAAGATATCACTAAGCAATATAAAATTACATATATAGATAGAAACTGATAAGACAATATTAATAATAAAATTTTGGAAGGTAACATTTATTGTACGATACTCGAATTCAATTTCCTTTTTTTTTATCAATAATATTTAAATAAAAAACATATTCTTTTACTAAATTTAAATGATGATGCAAACATAGTATGTAGTTGGATAATTGAACTGCGCAGGTATTAATTAAATGTACAACGAGCAAAACACGTTTAATAAACATGATAATGATGATGAAGATTTTTTAACGCTTTTTGGATTAATATGATTCAAAAATAAATTCTAAGAAAAACCTAAAATGTACAAATATGTTGATAAAAAATATTCAAATTATTAATAGCATATTCTAGTATGGTGACTGGAAACTGTAGACGATAATAAATTGATAATAATTGTTTTATATTATGCTTATGTATTTAGATAGAACTATGTGGCTTGGGATGATAATATATTTCGAAATTTGTAGGATTCTTTCTTTTCCTCAAATCAATTACATAATATGTATATATAAATGATATTTGATGTTAATGTTCCTTACAGTGTAATTATTAAATTTGATTTTGTTAATTGATTTGAAACTTTTATAAAATCTATTATCTAACAATTAAAAAAGTTTTCCAACATCCAGAATTTTTTTTAATTGATTTGATATAAAAATGCAGTGGTAATCACAAATAAGTTTTCTAAAGTAATAAAAATTAAGAACGCAATTTTACAAATAATTTTATCTTAACAAGATATTTTAATTCAAGTAGGTACTTATCTATTACGTATGAATTCATTAAATAAATATTTTTAAGAATGAATTAATTGTTTTTTTTTATAGAATTTGTTTATTTACAAAAGGTAGAAAAAAAGTTATATACATACTAACATATTATAAAATTCAATAAAAGTTAATTAAATTGATAATTTTTTTTTCATTGATAGCGCATATAATAAATATTAATATAAATTTTAAAATCATATATAGATTTTTATTAGTTAATGCGCTCAAAGCTCAAATTGAAAATAGATTAAATTATTTAAATCAGAACTTTGTATGCACAATTCTGATTCATCTAGTGTTTCTCAGATATGCAGACTAATAGTGATACGAGGTATCGCAGTACTTAGGCAATAAATTTAATATATTTTACTGATATTTTTTTCAGTACGCTTAAGTGAATCTAAAATTGGGAAAACCATATATTTTTACTCTTAGTCTCATCCACTCAATTGAAATTCTGTGCACAAATAGTAAACATTTATTTCTTATTATTATTATGTGGTCTTTTATCAGTCAATGGTAAAAGCAATTTTTCGAAACTTAAATTTGCAAAAACAGCAAAATGTATTCTCCTGTAAATAAAAAACATTCATATTTTTTTAATTTTCATTTGACATAATTTTTTTTTTTGATATACGAAGCAGCACATTTTTTTTTTAATCACTCAATTTAATTTTACAAATGAAAATATAGCTCAGCTTACAAATTAATTCCCAAAAAAATAAATAAAAAGGATAATAAATGAACAACAAAATGTAGGTTATTCATAGTTGGAAAAAAGTATTTTTTTTTTGATTAAAAATCAACAGACTGAATAATTTATACAAAATAATAAAACTGTTGTTTTTTCTGAATCAAATTCAAAATTTTATTGAAACAATTTAACATAAAAATATTTATTAACTAAAATGTTATAAATTTTGGAAATATTTTATATGTATATGCATTAACATTTGTTCATATATGATTACTGTATATAATTACATAAATATCAATTGAAAAAAAATTAAAAAATATTTAATTTTTTTTGGATCATGTTTTGCTGACAAGACTGTATACAAATTGAACTTAGTACACTAAATTTTTTTATAAATATTCCGAGTATGTTGTCATAATATGTTTTCCAGTTTGTATTAATGTTTTAATGAGAAACCGCAGTTTCATATCTTCTAGAGTTCAACATTTTCTAGAAAAATTTACCCTATTCCAAAAGAATTAGTAATGTCATAATTTGTCCTATAACTAAATTTGAGTCTTTTCAGAAAGTACATGACTGTCTGAAATACTTTAAATTCATTTCCTTACTCATGACTAGTCAGTCTCAAGACTAAAACGATAGATTTTTAAATTAATCCTTATTGTCCTTGTAATTTTTATTTCAATTATTATATTTTTTGTTTAAAGTGTGTGAATGTAAATATATTTCATATTAAATAAATAAACGTGTATTATCCATTCACACTTAATTCTTCATTTCAACCTAATTTAATTTATACATTTTATCTTTCTATAATATAAATCAATGAAATTGTATACAATGAAGTTTTTTTAAACCAAAACGTAAAGGAAATGCAATCATAGCCATAATGCATTTTAAAATTTAATATAAACGAAAGGGAAATTTTAAATTTAAAAAAAAATTACTATCAATATGAATTTCACAGTACACTTAAAATTTATCTAAACTAAACTATAGTGTATCTTTTTAAGCTCCTGAATTCAAAATAGTTTCTATGATACCTAACCTATCTGTAATGTATTAAAAAAATATTTAACAGCACAACTTATAAAATATAACTCAATTTTCTAGCTTTTCAATGTTTGCTTTGTTCGTGAAAATCACTTTATACAAAGTGGATTTTCCAAATGAACATTATTATTGTTATTTTCATTCAAGTGAAAATACAAATCAAATTATAAATTCTATTTACTTTTCTTCACACATAATAAGAAAAAAAACTTTGTTTAGGACTTCACAGCTTCTTTCATTTTATAATCGATTCCTATATTATGTATACTCAGATACAGTAGTATGTCATTCGTACCAGTTTTGAGTAAAATTTCTATGTTTTCATATACAATTTGTTTTTTAAATTATGCTATTTTGTTGTATATAAAAAAAAATTATAACAAAATGCAAATTATTTGATATATATTAAAAGATTTTAACTCTTAACTCGTTATGTCAAATGTCTTGTTGATTTGATTTCAATACTATACACTACAATACTAAATTATATTTAATACATAATGAATTTTTAATGGTTTTTAGATTTTATATTTATGAAAAAAAAAATTCTATCAAAAGTAATTAGAATCAAATCAAACGAAAACAAATTGCAGTTAAATGATTTTTTTTAAATAACACACATATTACAAATATTAAATATATGTAAATGCATATATTTTTTTATTCAATAATGGTAATTTAGTCAAAAAACCAACCAGAATTTAATTTAATTTGCTTAGTTTTTTTCCAATTAATTGGACATTGTTGAAAATAAATATTTTCTAAGCCTTTTTAAAATTCAATAAAACAGTTGAATACTATATAGATGTAATAGTTATGTATATATGAATGCCACATGAATTCTATATTTTTTTCTATATTTGTTTTATATTTAGTTCCAAACTGATATAAATTCAATTTGTTTAATTATTTATTGGGCATAGGCAAAATTCTAGTTATCAAAACCGAAAATACTTCATTTTAACGGCAAATAAATTTCCCAATATGAAATTCATTTAAATAGCATATAATAATTTTGTGTCAAGCATGAATTATTTCTTTTTATCTGGGACTTTAAGAACATTTTAGCTTTCGTTATATATTATGTATAAGTTTATTTTAGTTTTATAAATAACTGATATTTTTTGGGAACACACTTAATAGAAAATGATGGTTTTTTTTCATAATCTTAGCTTCTTCCAGGACTTTGACATATCGGTCACAGACATAATATTAAACTTCAAAAACGCCTATTTGATGTTTTTGATCTATATTTTTTAATATGGAAAACAATGAGTGAACTATTCATTAATCAGCCGGCAAGGTTATATTAAGTGTACAAATATTAATTGTATTAATTCGTCATATGTTTAGAACTTATACTTATTTGCATTACAATATTAAATTTAACACTTTTTAGCCCATTTTTTATTAAAAATGAGAAAACAGACTATAAGTGCTCATTAAAATTCTTATAACTAATTAACTGCCAAAATAAACGCACCGCAATCTCGGCAAAAGGACGATCAGCCAAATATCTAATTTTAATATAAAATTTGCATGTATAGTTGAAATTTTTTTCAAAAATTCTAATGAATATTATGTCGAAAGGAAAAACAATTAGATTGTTTCCGGAGATTTGGACTTAGGCATGGATTTCAATTAAAATTGTAACCAAGGTATCTTAAAATTAAAGTATCTAAAATGGAAATGCTAATAACATACTTCATTTGTGTATTGTTTAACTCTTGGAAAGTACTTTCCATGATATAACTTTCAATCAATATGTTTTCTTTTTTTACGTAATATTTTATGCAAAAATTTGAACTACATTAAATTTATTTGTTAGCAATAAAGGTAGTCAACATAGAAATTTGGCATCAAAATAATATTATTATTTTAATAAAGGAAACATTTTGTTTAAAAAAAAAAACCACCTACATTATTTAAAAAAAAATAATATTTTATAATAATATAATTTTTTTGTATATAGGGGCTGATTTGATACTCAAATTTGGCAAGCATAAACAAAAACCATATTCAGCACATAAATACAACATATTTTGCTTTTTGCATAAGAACTTAATTATTTGAAATGCATATTTAAATTACATTATATTATTACTATCAATTAATTTTCAAAAATGAGGGTGTCTGTTTTTAGGTAAGGGTGTCTGTTGAAATTTTTTTGCCATAATGATAAATATTTTAATTTTGTTCCAAGATAAATATTGTTTTTGGGCCTGAGTAAACGCTAAAAAGTTAAATTTGATCTAAATATGAACTTAAAAACTATACCAGTATTCTCTAAAATATATGAAATACCTAATCTTTTAAAGACTTAACGCATTTTGATGTATCAAGAAATAACATCAAAGAATGTAAAAAAATATTTTCTTTTTCTACATTTTGTGGGTTTATAATTAATTTACAAAACTTTAAAAAAAAAGTTTCGAAATGAGGGGAAAAATATTTCCTCAATAGCAACAAAATTTAACTCAAAGCAATATTGTTATTCTTTGAAGTCTTTAACAGCTACGTCTGAGAAAAAAATTCAGATTCTCCCTTTTACATTTTGGTTGTATATCGCTAGGGTGTATAGTTTGGAATAGGGCTAGTAAAGCATGTTCAATTTTACATGTAATATATAATTATTTCGTTTATATACACATAAAACATCAAATCACCAAATATAATAGACACTATACCCAAAGAGTAAGCTGCTTGTGATTCACAACTAGGGCATGCAAATTCGATAAAAAGTTTTCATGGAACCGATTAACCGGTAAATTACCGAATTTTTAAATACTATATTTTTAATCTTTTTGAAGACATTTTTTTATTTACGTACTACTAAATAAAAAGGTTAATTATTTCAAATCAAGAATTTAATTCATTTATATTCATTTTCAATAGTTATTACATAAATAAATGTATTTAAAAAAAATACAAAAATAAAAGTTTACAGATTCTTCGCTCTTCTCTTGCGATTAGAAAAAAGTCGCAAAAACACATATTGTCCAATGTGGAATTATCTAGACTTGAACGAACTTAAGTACAGATTTGGCTGCCACCGAAAAAGCTCTTTCTGCTT
Source organism: Hybos culiciformis (assembly GCA_964007475.1). Classification (NCBI taxonomy): domain Eukaryota; kingdom Metazoa; phylum Arthropoda; class Insecta; order Diptera; family Hybotidae; genus Hybos; species Hybos culiciformis. The sequence continues at coordinate 90,566,156 of OZ023274.1, read as the reverse complement.
CCACACTCGTCGGCCGAATAGTTTTTAGTTGATTGTAAACAGATGTTAATTCCTGATAAAAATCCATTTCTTTTCATTCGGATATTGTTCGAAAAATGAAAACATTATAGAATCGAATCATCTAATGTAATTTTATTTGCAAGTTTTACCGGTAAAAAAAAGTGTATTTACCGGTAATTCGGTAATGCTCTTAAGACACAATTTACCGATTAACCGGTAAACCGTAAACCGGTAATGCATGCCCTATTCACAACTTTCGTACTTTTTGGAAATACATAATATCATTTTTCAAATAAATATTTCAATTATTTATTGTTAGACAAACTTCGAACGGAACAAATTTGACGGCCACTAACGTTTAGTTAGAATATTAAACAGAGTACGGATGACTGGAGTGGTACGGAAAAAATAAAAACACTCACAAAGATTTGTAACACAAATACTGATCTCTTATAAAACAAGACTACCGATAGTACACCTCTAGTAAATTACTAAAATATACAGGACTTTAGTGAATTAGGATATTTTATTATTATTGCTTAAAATAAAGGTGTACATCTGGAAAAAGTATTTTCTTCCAAATAAATTAATTTTAAATTGGTTAACAGGAGTAATTCTAAAATCTGCATTTATCGTTTTGTCATATTTATATTATTTTTTTTAGTAAATATGTATTTCTATGTAACGAATTAAATGTATGTATATTGTGAATTTCCTTAAATAATAAAGTTAGAAAAGTCTGCCAGTGGTGTATATTTTTTTTTGTAATATTAAAGTAATAATTTCTTTATCATTTTACAAATTGACATTTTCCGTTCTGTAACACAAAACAAAAACCAACGAAATGTGGATAAAACCATATAAAATTGTTATTTCGTACTTATAATAAATTTATATATTAAAATTTAGAATAAACACCATTTTTATTTTTTCTTACTCCAAATGGGATGTATGTATAATTTTTTGTACCCAGTATCAATTAAATCGTAAATGATAGTAGATTAGAGGGATTAAACATAATTAAATCTAATACATATATTATAAGTACATATTACATTCCCATCGGAGAAACTGAAGATGATGGAAAATATTCATAAGTATAGTGTTTTTTCTATATAAATACACAGCACAAGCACAGTATCCCAAAAATAATTTTATTCAGCTTTTAATTCTGTCTTATCATAAAAGCGAATTAATATCATATTATGATTACTAGGACATTAATTTTTATCCTCTGAATCACTTGATTTAAATTTCGAAGTGGTATGCGAAAAGTCGCTTAAAACAAATTAAATTTAAAGTAATCACGTGCATATATATACGAACAGTACATAAATATGTATGTATAGTAAAAAAAAGTAATTTTTATTCAATATGTAGGGATACAATTTATTTTTAAACGTTTATAGAAAAAAAAATTGGCATGGAAATTGCTTTTATGTCAACAAATAAAAGAAAACCATTGTCACTCTATTTACTGCACGTTTCGTTTTTAGAAAAAAAAAATTATTTATAAAGGATGCAAAAATAAAAAATAACTCACCCATAAAGGATATTTGATAAGGTTTGGTGGAAAAGTATATACAATATTATATAAAAATAAATAAAATAAAAATAAATAAATAACTTTATTAAATTGCCTTGTTCCTCGGAAAAATAAAAAACATTATCTTTTTACATATAGAGATAGAAAATTGGGGATTTGTAAATATGTTTTTCAGCAAATTGATTGAACATAAATAAGACGGTTTTATTTACTTAATAAATTAAAACAAAAAAATTAGTTCATCTTTAATTAATTTTTTTTTTAATTTTACAAAAATAAGAATTTTTAGATTTTTTTTTTTTTTTGATTTATAACTTTTTATAGATTTATGTAGTGTCGTGATTTGATGAAACAGTGAAACATGTGTATATTATATATACATACATATATTTATAGCATATTTGCATAGAAAGTGTATTATTAAAGAATTATTTTCCAATCAATCCGACAATGATTTTCTGAATTTAGATCATATAAATTTATTACTGGATTTATACGTCAATCCACTATAATTTCCCAAATTTAGATCATTCAAATCAATTACTCACTCAAATGGAGGAAGATTCAAAATTAAAAAAAAAATATTACAGAAAAAAACCTTGATATTTAGCATTATTCAAATTTACAGTGTTCAAAAACTTTGTTCCATGAAAATTAGTTTTTTTGGTAGAAAGACGTCAATTAAAGGAATTCAAAAAAGTTGTTTGTCCTCGGCTGTTTTCCAAAGATTCGGGCTGAATTTTGATGCAAATTGTTTTATTATTTTTATGGTATGCCGTATGTGCCTATATGGTATAGCCCATAATTGTGACCAATATTTGAATAAAGTATCGTAAACTGAAGTGTTAAAATCGATCCTCATACTCCATTTATTAAGTACGGTTCTACATTTTTTTTGTTTGGAAACGTCAGGAAGACTTCTTTTTATGTACTATGTACATTGTTCAATAAATTGTGATTGCAAACTTCATATGTAGATACGGATTAATACTTACGATATCGAAAACTAAAAACATAAAAAAATTAGTTCAGTAATATTTATTGAATTTTGTCACAATTCAAAAATTTTATTTTATTGTTTTTGTTTTCGTTATTCAAAAAAACAATTCTTCAGATTTAAATATGAATTAAGTTTTTTTTTTGGAAAAGTGGGTTTGCCGTACTTTTAAAAAAACCCCCATATATAAAGAAAATAGGTATTTTGTTTTTTCATTTTCCAATTTTAAAATGCATTCAAAAATGATGTAAATTTCAATTTTCCTCAAATACAAAGAAATAATGTCCTTGTGAAAAAATATAGACAAAAAAAAATTTCGGATTAATTTTGTGTCCTTTATTTATTATTTATTTCGGTTTTTTTTTTTTTTTTATTCTTTTTACATAAATTTATATTGGTGTTCAGAGCTTTAGTCTAGATATTGTTTTTTGGTGGATGTGCACATCATTGGTACATATTATATTCTCTTTTAAGTCATTATGATGAATGGCTTTGGGGGAAAATATAAAATATTTTTTCATAGTGCAAACATGGAAAAAAAATTTTAATCTAACAAAAAAAAAGGACAAATTACACACATAAAATGTACCACGTATATATATTCAATTCTATTTTAAATCAAAAAAAAAAGTAGTTATAACCTTTTACAATATTGTTATTTTATTTTACAATTTTTTGTTCTTTATTTGGATATATGAATTAGTATACTCTAGGCATCTGCTCTACTTCTTTGTTTAATGGGTTTTCTTTTTAATTTCTCTCATGTGACACGAAATTGGGCAGGAAAACCATCTATTTTAGCTCCTTAGATATCGGATTTTCAAAAATCGTTCTTAATGCGTGCCTGCGTATATTGAAAAACGAACATACAATGTCCAAATGTTGTCTTTCTAACTTCAGTAGCAGGCAGTCACTCGGTCAATCAGGGTACTCTCTTTTTATAATATTATAGTAAATTTTTATATATTTAACAAATACATACTTGCATTCTTGCTGTAAATTAATGCAAAGTTAAGTTTTTTGAAATATATTCTCTAGGTATTTTTGTATTTATTTCTGATCTTTTAAAATTTCCAGTTGATTCACGAAAATAGCAATCTAATTAATTTTTGCCCTCAATTGTGTCCAAGGCGTACTGGGAGTCCAAATTACGATGAGAATCCATATATCTATGGGTATCTATGATATTTCATTTGAAAGGTTTCTTCTCCAAACTATTAAATTTGAAGTCAAAATATATAATAAGATATTTGTAATGCCCTTGAAATGAAAAAATATGCATTTTTTATTGCCGCGACGTACCTACATAAATGAGCATCGCTTGTGGGTACAACCAGTTAGTAAAACCAAAACAATTAGTTTGTTTTTAAATACTTAACCAAAGTAATTTTATTTTTTTTAGATTATTAGTTAAGTTGAACAATAACTTATAACAGAAATACTTGATTCAAATTAATAATTTTTTGACACTTTGTCTATTAAATCATAAAGGAAGTATAAATAGAGGAATTAGTCCCATACAAAAAATGCTAATAAAAATAGTGAAACAAAAAATCCATATCACAATTCCAAGAGCTTTTTTTTTGTATTTTTTAGACTTCCACTCTCACAAAACCTTTTAAAACTTTAAAAATTGTATAGAACAGTTGTTAGAGTACGATTCAAATGACTTGACCAATCCGTTATGCAAAGCTTTCCCTTTCCATTACAAAATTCCATACAAAATTTAGGGGAAATTATTTAAGAAAAAAAGCTCATGAGATTTTGTATGGAATTTTGTAATGGAAAGGGAAACCTTTGCATAACGGATTGGTCAAGTGATTTGAATCGTACTCTATTTTTGAAGTTTTAAGAGCATTTGTGAGAGTGGAATTCTCAAAAAATACGAAAAAAAAAAAAGCTCATGGGGTTGTGATATGGATTTTTTGTTTCACTATTTTTATTAGCACTATTTTTATTAGCTCATGGGGTTGTGATATGGATTTTTTGTTTCACTATTTTTATTAGCATTTTTTGTATGGGACTAATTCCTCTACTTATACTTGCTTTATGATTAAATCCAAATAGTCAGATTCATCACACTAGCTATACTTTACAGCAACTGATAAGTTATTAAGTGGCTGGATTTTCATTCCGAATATAAGTGCCCTGAGTACAAATTTAGTATTTTTATATTTTCTCCGATTAAAAAGTTTTGGAGAAAAACTCTCAGCCACAAAAACCTTTTTTCACTAGTTTAAATATTTTAATATTTATTAATTCACTTATTAAAACTTCAAAATTAATTACAAACTATGAAATCCATTATAAGTATATTTCTCCAAAATAATAATATAAATTTCAAATAAACAAGGAGTAGATATTTCAAAAAAAGAAGAACCTTAAAAACACAATCACAATAAATAATTCAAGTTAAACGACATTGTATCCTATTCAATTAGCTTGGTTATTTTATATAAGGTTTAGCCCATTTTGCAGCACCAAACTGTATAATGAAAAACCGTATACTGAAAATCTTTAAATTTTACATATTCATGAAATCTATTCAATTTTAGTTTCGTTTGTAATTTTATATTTTCGACAAGGATTCAATATTATATTATTGCTATATACATACTACAATATTGAATGGGATGAAAATGCATTTATTTTTCCATATTATGCTGTCTATACACATCATATATATGTAATATTCGAAAATAAAGAATGCAATTTTATTTCTATTGTTGGACATGATATGCGGGCGGTGTAATGGTCACACATTCCAGGTGTAAAAATTATTTTTTTTTATTTTTGTTTTTCTCTGCACTACAGCATCTAGGTAAAAGATTTATCTTTTATATTTTTTGTTTTTTTATCTGGGATGACAAAAACAAAAATAGATATATGGATTTTTTATTTTAGTTTTCATAGCTTTTTTTTTTTTCGTTTTTGTGAACTGGCCATTAAAAATTTTTTCAGTTGAAAAAAGAATGAATACACTTTATGTGTCTTACCTGGTTTTTTTTTTTCTTTTTTGATTTTTAAATTTTTTTTTTTTTGTTGACTAAAAACTCAAAAATGCTTTTATAGCACTATGTTTTTTTGTTTTTTATACAAAAAAATCTTTTGTTCATTGCTTTTGTTAAGGTGACAGAAAAATATGGAAACAATATCTTCTTAAGATCATCATCATGGGAAATAGCGCAACAAAAATATTACACGACTAGTTTTTTATAATTTTTTTTTTTTTCGCAATTTTATGTTGATTGATGATTGCCGCTTGCTACCATATGATTTCTAAATACAAAATTCAGTAGCACATTCCTATATTAACTTCTTGTATATATAAATTCTATACACATGATTGAACTGCACCGAAAATGAAGAAATTATATATATTTTCTGCTGTTACCTCTTAAAAACTGACTTCACAGTTGAAATAGTGTTCGCACCAAAAAAAAAAAAAGGCATAACTTAAAATTAATATTTAGTATTGTAATGTTGTTAGTTGAAAATGTGTTGTTTTACCGCGTACGTAAAATTTATATTTACTCGTCAAATCTATCTAAAAGTGGTATGTTTGCCACCATTTCCTTCCATCGAAGTACATTATACCAGAATCAGGAACCGAAGTTCGTGATACATCTAAAATTTCTATTTTTATGACAAATAACATTCTATGGGCGTTACTTCATTGACATTTTAAAACCAATTTAGATTTTACATCATTTGAAAGTAAATCAAAATGGTAACAATTATATGAACTAAAGTGAAATTTTTCAGTCAAATTCAATTTCCTGTTAAATTAAAAACTGAGTGAAATTAAATGCCGGCCAAACGTATCTAGACCGGGCATTTTCATAGTGAGTGACAACCAACTCACAAGCTTCACTTACGAAATACTGAGCTTTAAAATTGTTAACAAAAATTAGAGCTCGTGGTCTGAACGTCCCGTAATTTATTTACTTAACATTACATTGTCGATCGATAATGAAAAAAGTTGAAAAAATTCGTATATTTACTTATTTATGAGAATGAAGAAATACAAGAAATTTTAAGAACAAATTTCTCTTCGAGTAAGAATAGTTTAATTGAAATATGTAGGCAGCAAAAATTGTGGGCTTTTCACTTCTTCCAACAATTCTGCAAAAAGAGTTTTTTTTTTTATTTTTTGCTCTCGATTTTGATGTTTAAAAACCGGAAGGCAAAACAATTTTTAGTCTACGTAAACTAGATATTTTTACAGACTTTAAATATAGTCAACATATAATTAATCAGGTACTCTGGCAACGCTCTTATACAGACGTCAATTTTTGATCAGAGGATAAAAAAAAAAATTAAATAAAAAAATAGAAAAGTAATATAATTAAAAATAAATTTGATTTTAAATTTTAAATTATAAAATATTATATATTATTTATTATAAATTGAATTCTGATACCTATTAATCGATAAAAGGAGGAATTATTGAAATTTCATCAATTAAATTGTGACACCACGTCATCTGATCTTTTTCTTTGTTTTCTTTGTTTAATTGTTAAACATAAAAACTTATAAAGAAAAAAAAAAAGAAAGAAAAACCACATCACCAGATCTAATTTACTAATTTATTAAGGTTAGAATGGGCAACGATAAAAGCGGTAAAATTAATAAAGCCATTTATGTCTGCAATGTCTGTCGCACTAATGTAGGTGATGTGAATGCAGCTGAATGCTCCAAATGCCATACATGGATTCATGCAGATCCATGTTCAGGTCTGAGTAAAGAAGAGTTTTTAGCGTTAACAAACTCCAACGATAGTTTTTTGTGGTTATGTCCCAAATGTAATCCACCGCGGAAACCTACCGGCTCAATCCAGACTGATAAGAGGAAGGATGAATCTAATATTGAGTCTAAACTTAACAAAATCTTGGATACAATGGATGGTTTCCAAAACAGTATGAATGACATGAATAAAAAAATAGATAATTTAGTTTCTTCCTATAGCTCCATGAAATCTAATATAGATAGTATCAATTTGTCGAATAATGAAAGGGATATAAAAATCCAAAATTTGGAAAGTGAAATTTATCGCTTAAAAGTAAATTCCATAAAAAATGATATAATAATTAAAGGACTTGTTTTTCCCTCGTCCTCACCTAACTACAATGAATTACAACTTGTAATCATTAAACTATTTGAAGCTATAAATGTTGAAGTGGATACTATTGACATCAAGAATATGGATTATATGCGTGGCAAAAGTGAGAAGCAAAGAAAAAGTACAACTAAAACAATTTTCTTAACCCTGAACAATTATCAGAAGAAATTAGAGATTATGATGAATAAACGTAAACTTAGCAGTACATCTTTTAAACAAATTCAAATATTTGAAAAATTAACGCATGAAACAATGAATTTGTTAAAATATGCGTATGTACTAAAAAAACATAATTTCAACATGGTCTATTGCAGGATGGGAAAAGTTTTTGCCAAATTGGATAAAAATGATAAAAATGCCATTGCAATTAATTCGAAGACTGCAGTCGATGATATTATACGGAAAAAGATCACAGATTCATCTAATAATAATTTTTTAGAATAAATATCCTATTAACATACCTAAGTATACATTTATTTTTTATTATTCTAATTTTGTTCTTTTTTTTAAATTTTAGTTCTGAGTATCTCAAATCAACCTTGGTGAGACACATTGGTTATTGCAGTTTGATAAGGTTGATGAGGCCTATACTGTCTACACCATCTCACCTTCAAAATTATATGTCATCTAGTACATCTCAGTATTTTTTTGCATGTGTAAATATTATCATATTTATAGAAATTTTCTTAAATATTTCTGAAAATAAGCACCATTTACTAATACTACCTTATATTTTTTTAGCTCCTTATGGTTGTAGTTATATACTAGACGTAGTTATATATCAGTTATATATTATTAGTATTTATATTCAAATATCATCACTATTCTATCATGATACCATGATCATTGTTTTGTTTTTAATTCATTATGTAATGGCGTATTACGCAAATTATCATGCTGTTATAGATATTTTCTCAGTATTATTATTCTGCATCAAGTGTCCAATGTCTTTTCAGTATATACAATATATTGTCTTTAAGTTTTTAAGTTTTTTGATTATCAATGGATACCCGTTGTGGAATATAATGTGGATATTTTATAATCTGATTTTATTGTTAGCAATCTTGTATACATCTATTTCTTTTTTAGACCATGATAGTTTCTCATTTTAATGAAAAATATTTTGATAGTTTTGAAAGTTATATTAATGCTGATCATATATCTAATAATATATTAAATTTCTTAAGTTTCAATGTTCGTAGTTTAAACTCAATTAACAAATTTTATTCTCTACGTAGTATTCTATCTCAGATTCCGTTTCAAATTCATATTTTGGCTTTTCAAGAAACATGGTTCAGTGAAGAAGAAACTTCAATATATGATTTACCGGGTTATAAATCAATTCATTCTTGTAGGAGTGATGGTTATGGAGGCACATCAGTATATGTTCTGAATGGTATTGAGTTTGATACATCAATTAATAATAGCAATGATTTTTGTAATTTTATTCAAATTAATTTAAAGGACATAAAATTCAGTAACCACCCCATTTCTATTACTTCTTTCTATAGGTCACCTAAATGCAACGAATCTGTTTTTTTGGATAAATTAAATAGTATACTTAGCTCAATAGGTAATAAACCATCAATTTTTATGGGTGATACCAATCTTAATACCTTAAATTCCGATGTAGGTAACCAATTAATTGATTCCCTTTATTCATACAATTTTTTATTATGTAATAAGCTAATGACGAGGCCTCAATCTAACTCCTGTATTGATCACATTTTTACTAATATTACAAAGTTTTCTGAGATTCGAATTGATGTTTGTGAAAATAACATGAGTGATCATAATGCTTTGATTGGCAGATTTTCTTGCTGCCTCCCTAATACTAAATACATTGAATTCATTAGTAAAAAAACAGATTTTGAGAGAATTAAATCTGAAATTGATACTTCTTTTTCTGAGGACTTGATTAATCAATTCTCAGATCCTAATGATCTGTATAATTACATTTTAGATTCGATTACCAATTCTGTTCATAACAACACAATCTCTAAAACAGTTAAACTAAATTCTAAGCATTTAATATCGCCTTGGATAAATAGTGATTTGGCTAAGCTTATTAAACATAAAAACCATTTAAGGAAACTATGTTCTAAACATAAAAATTGCCCTGATATTCACATCAATTATAAAAGAATATGTAAATTAGTACGTGAACTTGTTGACAATGCAAGAAATTCTTACTTTAAAGACAGCTTAAATAAATGCTCTGGGGATATGAGAAAAACTTGGGTATTTCTTAACTCCTTATCAGGTAAGCCAAAGCATGTAACTATTTCCAAATTAAGGGATTCTGATGGTTCAGCTATTGAGGGGGCTTCTAATATATCCAATTGTTTAAACGATTTCTTTGTTTCCATCGGAGAGACTATGGCCTCTAACTTATCTAATAACTTATCTAATAATTTATCTAATAATTTATCAAATATATCTGATGACATTAACTTTTACAACACTCTTACTTACAACGATTCAACTTTCAAATTTTCCCCTACGTCAGCAAATGAGGTATCCTTGATTATTTCAAATCTAACTATTAACAAGGGACCCGGTTTTGATGGAATTTCTCCAAAAGTCATAATTAACTCTAAAGAGTCATTTACTAGTCTGCTTGTTAGGCTATTCAACTTAATCATATCTACAGGTGTTTATCCTGATAAACTTAAAATACAAAAAATTATACCTATTTTTAAAGCAGGCAACAGAGAAGATGCATCAAACTATAGACCAATCTCAATCCTACCAGTGATTGACAAAGTGATCCAAAAATTAATTCATAATCAATTATACAATTTTCTTTGTGCTAATAATTTTTTCTACAAATTCCAATTTGGATTTCGATCAGGTAGTGGTACACAAACAGCTTTGGTGCATTTGATAGATTATATCTGTCATTCAATTGATAATGGTATGTTTGTAGGGGGACTATTTTTGGACTTCGCAAAGGCATTTGATAGTGTTGATCATAGTATACTGATAAAAAAGTTAGAATTTGCTGGGGTCAGGGGATTATCCCTACAAGTATTCAAAAATTTATTGATTAACAGGTTTCAATGTGTCGAAATAGATGACTCAAGAAGTAGTCTTAAACCTATTAAGATTGGAGTTCCTCAAGGAAGTATATTGGGTCCGCTCCTATTTCTTATATTTATAAATGACATGTCACTGTTGTCATTGAATGGTAGCATGTACCAATTTGCTGATGATACATCACTCTTCTACCCGTCGATTAGCACAAGCAGCATGCTTTCTTTAATCAATCATGACATTGATATTATAAGTCATTACCTTAAGATTAATAGATTAACTTTAAATGCAAACAAAACTGTCCTTTTAGCTTTTAGATCCATTAATAAAAGAATTGAACCTTTGTCCATTGACATAAATGGTACCACCATATATGAGGCGGACAAGGTTAAGTATTTGGGTCTTATCCTTAATAAACATCTTAAATGGGATAACCACATTACCTACCTTAGAAAAAAACTATTACCAGGACTTGCAGTTCTCTACAAATATAGGAATATGCTTAGCTTGTCTACAAAAAAACTATTATATTTTTCAATGATTCATTCACATTTATCATCTTTAACTATTATATGGGCAAATGCTGGTGTGTCTATCATTAAACCTATTCAAATTATACAAAATAAAAGTCTTAAACTTACTCATAATATAAATATTCGTTATTCGTCTATCTTGCTATACAGATCACTGAATATTTTACCAATTAAAGGACTCCTTATCAGACAATCTGCCATATTTATATTTAAAAACCTAAATAGTATTGGATATCAAACCCTTAATTTTATACCATCTGAGTCCCTGAGACTCACTCGTAATTCGAACAACCTTTTAATTAAATACTGTAGGCTGGAATTAACAACCCAAAAAATTTCTCACAGTGGCACCAAAATTTACAATTCTCTTCCTGTAGGTATTAAATCAGCTCTTTCGTTATCAATCTTCAAACTTAATGTTACTAATTGGATAATCAACTCAAAGCTTGATCAACTGTTGTAGGCTCTTATACATTAAATGACTAAGTATTTTTACTTAAGTTCATTGTTATATAATTTTTATATAATTTTTATAGTTTTTTAGTTCTATTATATTATATGTTAATAAACTCTACTTAAATATTGTTACCATTTTGTCTACTCCGGGCTTGATTTGAGATCTCAGTACAATCTTTAGTCAAAAGCTTAAGTTTTTATCGCTAAGTAGTTAATAACCTCTAGTGAAAAGTAGTATTTGCTTAATTATATTAAATATTGATTACTATCTTTATATTATTTTTTATATTTTTTTTATTATTATTTTTATATTATGTATTAACTTTCATAAATTGATCTTTGAATTTTTAGATTGGAATATTTGTGTAATGATCCTTACTACCATAATAATAATACTTATTTGAATTGTATTAAAATATTAAAATATTGAATTTTATTTGAATTTCAACTTATAATGAATTTGTATGGAATAATCTGAATTATGTTTTAACATTTTTTACATTTTTATTTGCCAGGTATTAGCCCATCAGGCTTTTATAGCATTGGGCATTAGAGCTTTGTTTTTTAAGACTAAGTGTAATTATGTAATTATATAATTATATTTATATTTTGTTAAATCAATAAAGTACTGAATTAAATAAAAAAAAAAAAAAAAAATTGACAAAGCGCTTGTTAACTCAAATTCTACATTTATAAAATTATAATAAATAATATTATCCTTAACTAACTAATTACAGAGAACAGAGCCAACAAAAAAGTAATAAAAATTCCAAAATTGAAATATTCTATTCTATTTTTTTTTTTAATACATAAATTTTTATAACAAAACCATTATTTCAATTCAGAATTCCCATAAATTTTATTTACTAAGAATTCAAAATAGTGCACCATAATTAAATTTACACTTTAAAAATTTTATTATTATTATTTTCAAAATTTTTTGTTTTCTCTCCCTTTTTTTCTCAAACATATGCTCCTTCCAAAACAATCACAATTACATACATATATCTTATATGTATACTTTTTTATCTTGCTAAAAATGAAAACACAAAATTCAAAATAATTACAATTTTCCATTTTGATAAACTTCAATAAAATATATTACGTACATATATAGCATCTTAAATTAAAATCATAAATATTACCCTATAATTTGGTAAATCCATTAAAACACCCTCCAACACATAAGAAAGAAAAAAAAATCTTAAAAATCTACTCGACCGAACCGAAAAAAAAAGTAAAATTATAATTTGAACTATGCACGCCTATTTTTTTTTTTTTTTTCCAAAAATTTTTCAAGATAACGTTAACATAAAAATGGATTAAGAAAATATCTTACGGGTTGCATGCAATAAAACAATAGTAATCTTAAAATGATATGTTGTATATGTTTGGTATTATATAATTATTATATTATTAATAAACTCAAATGGAAGACTGTCAGACAGTATTATTCTGATCTCTGAAAATGTATACATTGATACAATATCCACTTGATATTAACTAGATACAAGCAGCTTAATTTAGATAATCTATCTTTTGACGTCATAAATAATCCGAAAAGCAATTAAAAAAAACTATAAATACACAAAAATAAAATGGATCGCAAAGAAATTGTATATACCTAAATGTTGAAAACACATGTAATATTATTTATTTTAAGCTCGTTTTCTATCAAAACTTAAATGAGTATGAAACTTTAAAGAATGAGGTGCTAGATGTTAGAATTATGACCTATCATGATTCGGGAATGCAAATTATTTTCATACATAATTCGATTCAGATACCGTAAAAAATATTTTTCTCCATGACTATCAGTAAACTAATTAATTTTTGCCCTCAATTGTGTCCAAGGATTCGTACTGGGGTCCAAATTACGATGAGAATCCATATATTTATGGGTATCTATGATATGTCAATTGAAAGGTTTCTTCTCTAAACTATTAAATTTGATGTCAAAATATATAATATGTAATGCCCTTGAAATGAAAAAATATACATTTTTTTTATTGCCGCGACGTACCTACATAAATGAACATCGCTTGTGGGTACAACCAGTTAGTAAAACCAAAACAATTAGTTTATTTTTAAATACTTAACCAAAGTAATTTAATTTTTTTTTTTTTTACATAATCCTCCGTGAACTCAAAAATTGAAAACAAGAATAATTTCTTAATACGGAACAGATGTTTTTTTTTTTCCTTATTTCCACACATATTAATGTTTCAAAAAAAAAAAAAAAGAAGATAAATAAATTTTATCAGAAAATTAAATTTTGAAACCCTATGCATCCATCATCAAAAGATAAATGCATTTTTAAAACAAATTTATAAGTTCTTTATAATAATAATAATAAAAAAAAAAAGAAACGAAAATATAAATTACTATCAAAACGCCGAAAAAAAACATACAACACAAATTAATAGTACAAAATTCTTTAAATGCATACGATGTTATGGACTTATGTTTTTATTTTATTTATACAAAAAAAAAATATATTAAATTTCTGGTAATATATAGAAAAAAGGAAAAAAAAAAACTACCAAATTAAATAAATCTAATTTGGCACTTAATCAGCCGAAAGTAATCACGATATGGTATGGATTTGAAAAATAAATAAAAATTTATTTTATTTTCAATCAGTTAAAAAAAAAAAATTAATTATGAATTTTATACGAGGGGCATTTGAACATGGAATTATTTACCGTTAAGAAATATATATAACGTTGCATATACTTCGAACACACATTATTGAAAAAGAAAAAAAGAGCTCAATTATTGGAATTAATTTTAATTTATATGTTTCTTCTTTTTTTGTATTATCTGTTTTCCAGATTTTTTATGGATTTTTTCTTGAAGTGGCATGTTTTTAATCATCAAATGATTAGCCTTAAATTAATTAAATTAAATTACCAATTCTACACTTAGATTGAAATAATTTAATTAAAGTTTACAAACAAATAAGTATCTTTCTAGAAAGGATACAGGAGATACAATATGGTGCTCATGCTCCATTAGAAAATATAGAACAGTATCTCATAAATCAAGTAATAATTTTTTTAAGTTCCTCTAATCAACATAATAATTTGGCATTTAAAGAATAAAAATCGCTTGGCTGGGTCGGGTCATAAGTTATAAGTATTTTAGTGGCGGACGGACAGACGGTCTGACGGACGGCCGGACATTTAATGAAAACATATTGTACAAGCTAAAACATAATTTCTCCATAAAAAAACCAATGGGAAAAAACATTATGGTGAATATGATGATGAAATAAATCATGATAAAACAAAATTGTTAATGATGAATTTAAATTTTAACAATGTTAACATAATAATGGAATGCTGTCCGATAATGACTCCGTCTGTAAGAAATGAATCACGAATTTTACTTATTTGAAATGTTTTATAAATTTTTCCAATACCCAATATCCAAAAGCCAGTATACGTTTAGCTATGAACTATTTTTACCAATAAATATTACACTACAACTTTCAGAAACTTAATTATTAAATATATATAGCCTAATTGATACAATTAAGTTAGTTAAATTTTATGAGAATATATTTGATTTAATTACAAATTATTTTCTACTATAATTTTATAAAAAGCCTTTGGCAAGTAAGTAATTAAATTTATATAAATTATTATGTAGACTGAAAAATGTACACTGATGTTAGGATAAAACAAAAAAATCTGTTTTAATTTATATCCATATTAAATTCTTATCAATTTTTATTTGAACGTTAAACAGAAGCACTTATAACAATTTTTGTCTCATACAATTTGTTTAATAGTATCACAGTTGAAATTATTGTAATACATACATAAATTCAACTATCCTGGATTCTTTAAATTAAAAAAGCATTTGGAAACAAAATAATTTTAATATTTTAAGGTCAAGCTATAGTATTTTTTTTTATTTTTTATATTCTATTAAAGATCAAGACCAGGAATAAATTATTTTTGTCTCAATCATTTGTGAACTAATTCATATCTTTCAATTTTGGCTTTATTAACATTGTAGTAGCAGTATCTAAAATGTCGTACATATGATTTAAAAAATATGAAAATGTCTCAAACATTGCTTCGTGGTGCAAGCAAATTTTTTTTTTTCTTAAATCAAATAAGTCATAAATACAGCTTCTAATCCAGTCGCCTAAATAAGTCTCTTTTATAAAATAGACTTAAAATATCTTTTTCACAATTTTAAGAACAGTGCTTATGTTTGCCATTAAAAATTCGTTATTTTAATGAGGACATTGACTTCATATTTATACAAAAACCATTTATAACTATATGTTACTACCTGGAATCTGAAATCATAAATACCAAATTTCAGTTAATTCTCTGAAATCCATGATGATCCTTTTTTTCGTTTTCTTGTTTTTTTTTATAATAAAAATACTTATTTACTTCATGCATCGATAAAATTCAAGATTTTTAAGATTTTCATTTAAAAAAAAAAATAAAAATAAAATAATAAATATTTTTAGGGAAGAAAAATAATAATGATAAAAAAAAAAGTATATCCCAGACATTTTCTTTCGTCTTTTCATTTTATTTATTTTTATTTGGAAAATTTGTACTTTTGTAATGTGTCGTCTTGAAAATTGTAACTTAAAAAAAAAAACATTTTTTTTTGTAACGCCTCAACTAAAAAAGAAAAATAAACGAGAATTTTATTTTTGTCTGAAAAAAAGTTAAAAATTAGGATTAAATTTCCTTTGGTGACATTTTTTTTTAATAAGAAAAATAAAGAACAAAATAATAATAATATTAGAAAGATATGACCCTACATTATTATTATTATTTTTTTTTTGTTTTTTTTCCATTATTTTGCGGGAAGAAATAAAAGATAAATTTGGCTTATTGTAGTTTTAAGAATCTTATTCGATGTCTGCGATCCTTGGAAAATGAAATTTCCATATAATAGCGTTTCATAAACATTTCAATATTGTTTTTTCTATGTTTTATAATTATTAAGCTGAGACAGTTAAGTCTCTCCAGCTATGACTTATAATTGTTGGTGTACCTAACATAAAGAAAATTTTTACAAGCCCGTCTTTACCTTTTAAAAATATTTTAATTCAACTAAATGTACCTTTTACAAATACAAGTACTACATGTAGGTTTTCGTTATCGTATTTATTTTACAAGATAACTTCATTGTACAGAATGAAGTTATCAAACAACGTACGTGTGGAAATGAAACGAAATTAAAAAAAATTATAAAAGTAATTTTATATTTTAAGTACTTAATTTATAATAAGGTGACAGATTTGATCCATTATTTCAGTATAGAAATAAAAAATTATTATAATCAGAAAATAGAGATGTTATTCTATGATTCTATGTATATACAATATAAAAAACAAAATGGGTTATCATCCTCTATAATCATTTCACAGAAAACCCTATACCTAGAAACCCACTATCATTGGCATAAATTACTTATAATTTTTTTTTTTTGTTTTTTTTTTTTAACTTGTAGCAATGAAGTTCGTCTATTTCTTTTTTTTTTTCGTTTCAGTAATAGTAACATTATGAGTGTTTCATATTATATATCAATGCAATGGAAAAATGCATGTGAACGAACCCATCAAAAACATCATTTAAAGGAAAAAAGAGTAAAATATAACATTTCCATTTGAATAAAAATTTCATTTTTCAGTTAAAAAAGGAGGTACAAAGTTTAAAATAAATTAATTTTAAAATTATTTTATTTAAATTCTCTTGATACATAGTCCTGAACATCGAACCATCGAAAAACTAACTAATTAATTTGAAGACAATAAAATTTTTTTTAGACATTTTCAGATCTTAAATATTCAAAATTTTATATTTTAAATTAAAACCTGAATAAAACACAAGAATCCACTTGAAAGAAATTATTTTTAATTTAAAAATTGTTTGACACTTAAAATAATTGTATAGCCAAAATAATTAAATTTTTAATGCCTCCTTATAAGTGCATTTAAATTGCTTATGTTTGAATGAATACACACAACACAGTAAGTATTTATAGACATCATATCGAATAAATTAATATATATACATAATGACATAAAATCGACATACATAAATCTTTCATATACAATTTTAATATCAAAATATTATGATTTTAACTGGCAATCGTTGAGATTTTCAGATTACATATTTATTATTCTTGATCGTTAGTTTTCTATAATAAAAAAAAATATAGCTCAATTTAATGTTTTTCATAATAAATAATCTTTCACTTCATAATTGAAAATTAATAGTATTAAAGCTGTTTAATATTAATTGTGCAAAATGAGAAAATACTGTGTATTCATAATTCAAAATGTATCATGTATTTACGCAAGAAAATAAATTACATTTATATAATGAACTGAGGCTCGATTAATTTCATTTTTGAAGTTTAACTTCTTTAGCGAGGTATTGTTAAAAATTTTTGATCAAAATAGGGGAAAAAAGAAGACAGAATATAGTATGTGCTGCGTCACGATAAATAAAAGCCACAACGCTGCAAAAGAGGGGTAATAACCACAGAATGTAGTATGTTAAAAAGTAAAAACAAATATAAAAGCAGGGAAATATAAGACGTTGTAGCATGTAGCATGTATTTACGAAAATAAAATAGCGATACTACACACACATAACAAAATACTAACGATGGCAAAAAACAAAAAAAAAAAACCATATAGATAGAATTAAAAAAATGTACAATAACAGAATTAAAGATCAACTGATTTTGTTGTTAATATTTATTTAGTTTATTTCCTTTTCGAATTAGTGAAATTCTATCATATGAAACAGAAACGCTGTTTGTCTGTTTGTCTATTCCGGTACCTAAACCGCTCAGCCGATCGTTTTCAAACTTACACTATTTCTTTGTCTCAGATCGAGGGTCGTTATAGGCTATTTTCAAATTTGATTGGTCTCCTACCTAGCGACCTCCCCTGAGGGCCCACTTCAAAAGTTCGTCCGATTTCATTCAAATTTGGTATGTAAAGAGAGGAACTGATTACACCCAAATTTCGTAACAAAAAATGTATTTCCGATTTCATTCAAATTTGGTACGTAAAAAGAGGAAATGATTACACACAAATTTCGTAACAAAGAATTTCATTCAAATTTGGTAAATAAAAAGAGGAAACGATTAAACACGTAAATTTCGTAACAAAAAATTGATTGATCCTACCCAGCGACCACCACGGGGGGCGGACTAGGGAATGCATTTTTTTAATAAAAATTTAATTCCGGATTTTTGGAATTGTCTTGAAATGAAATCCGGATTTCGGTTTATTCCGGAATTTCATATAAAAATTAAAATATATTAAAAAATTAAATTAAATTATTCTTTAACATAAATATTAGTTTATTTAGTTCAAAACATTATAACAAATTAAATTATGAAATATTTTTTATTAAAATAAAATTTTATACTTTTCAATAAACCGAAAGTGAATAAACTGAATGGAAAAATAAAAATTTGAAACACAAAGTATCCAATGTTTTAACATTGAGTTTTAATCGAATTTTTATTGAAAATGTTCCTGCAGCATTGTTAATAAGTTATATTAGAGATTTTCCAAAAGTGTTCCTCGGGGGGCCCCCCTTGATCGCAAAATTTAATTTCACTTCGAATTCCAAATAAATCACTGAACTCCAACTTATTTTTTAATGTTGATTAATGTGAAAAAAAGTTTTACGTATTTGCAGACTTGCGATAGCTACTTAGATTTCAATTTTAGTGAATTTTAATGCTTTATGCCTAAATAATAAAAAAAAAAAATAAACAATTGGTCGAAATTCCCGCTAGTAAAAGTTCCACCAAATTCAAAAAATTCGGAATTTAGCATTTTGAATTCCGAATTTTTTGAAATTCGAAAACAGGCGCATTTCCGTATTTCCGGGATCCAAAAAACCGGTTTTGCATTCCCTAGGGCGGACTTCTAAAGTTCGTGTGATTTTATTCAAATTTGGTAAATAAAAAGAGGAAACGATTAAACACATAAATTGTGTAACAAAATATTGATTGATCCTACCCAGCGACTTCTAAAGTTCGTCCGATTTCATTCAAATTTGGTACGTAAAAAAGAATAAATGATTACACACAAATTTCGTAAGAAAAAATTTAGCCCCCTCTTCCAGAGTCCGTAGCCAAATAAATATTTGCAAGTAAATAAAGAAGTTAAACTTCTTTCGTGAGCTTATGAGGATGAAGCTCACACATATTTTTTTTATTTAAAATTTTACTGCTTTCGCTATTTAGCAAATTTAAAATCCTATGATATTAATCCTGACAGATCGACATCAACACATTACTTTAAACTAAGATACATTTCTTTTATATTTTATTTCCAAAAAAATTTCTTTCGTACCTAGTTGAACACAGACACACATTTGATGCTAAAATCTTACAAATTTTCTTGAACTATAGAGACTGCAAGATTTAAAATAAAATATTCAGGCTTACAGAGTTTACATACAAATAATAATGGATATGTGCTACGACGCCACGACTATCGTTCAAATATAAAACGATATAAAACGAAAAGGAAGGACACTTTCATCGTGTATTCCGTAAATACATTATATAATATGGAAAATTATTAAATTCTAAATTGTAAAATTTTCTTTTGCATGAATAAAATTTGCAATCAAAAGATAGATTTCACAAAAAAATTAATCAAAAAAAAATATAATCATTAAACTCATATTTTCAAGGATATTTTGCAAATTGTTTTTTTTTTTTTGCGTAATTTTCATAATGAATTTCATTCATACAGATAATTCGTGAATAAATTCACTTGTGTATAAAAAAAAGCATACGCATGATAATTTTCTTGAGCTGAATAATATTTAAATTATGCAAAGTCGCTAAGCTCATCAAATTCTCAGATAAAGGCGATATATCTTTTATGGATTCAAAAATTCCTAATACAATTTAATATTTTTTCACCATCATAAAGTTATAAAATATTTAATGAGTAGGTATATATGTATGTTTTATTGTCTGCTAAATATTCTGCAATAAAGAAATGAAATAAAATTTAAATGTTATACTTATGCTTACAGAAATTATAATTCACAAAATTATTAATTTAATAACATACAGTTTACATTTATGAATTATGCAAGCAAATTTAATTTGTGATGTTGTAAACATAAAGAATTATTGAAAAAAGTACATTTTTGAATTAAACAGGTTTTCTTTATAATCTCGAGTAGGATTTTCAGATTGTTTGCATTTAAATTAACTGAACGAATTCAATTTGTAGGAAAGTTTAGATATAACGTGACTAATGTTTTCAATTTCAAGTATGGCATCATAAGCTGCAATTAGAGTTATTTTGGTACTATATATATTTGAATTTCCCATAAGATTTCATTTTTCCGAATTTCAGAGCTCTTTTAGATTAGAAGATCTCGCGAGGAAGTATGTTCTATTTTTTGAAGAAAAAAATGGTGTTTATAGTCTGGGATTGCTTTAGGTAACACATCTCTCTTGAGAAGTAAGCAGTTTTTATAATCCGAAGCTTAATTTTCAGTCCTGCCATCAGTTGAATCTTATATGTTGTGTTGTATATGTATTACGCACTGGACAAATAACGTAAGGATAAGTTTCTTAAATTGTTTTTTAATCTTATCAATTTAATTTTTTTTTAACAGAATTCTCAAGAAAATTTCCTTTTAATCGGATTAACAAAATATCTCATTACAGATTTAAATATATACAAAGAAATATTTTTGTATATTTTCTTATGATGATCTAATAGAAACCATTATCTTTTTACTCGTATCATTAAAAATCAGGGATAAAAAATTATTTTAAATTTTTTTTAATACATCATTATGTTTATTAAATTTAAAAGAAATATTTGTAAAAATGCTGTATTTTAAACAAAACGGAACTAAAATTTAGACATATACCTAATGTATAAACTAAGCCAGAATTTTCTACTACTTTCGTATCTAACTTGTCACGGAACTGATATTTATATATTTATATATTCATTCATTTAATGTGTTAGTTAGGTGTATCATAAAACTTCATATTCTCATAAAATTCAATGTTAAATGAACAAACATGTAAGTTCTAGCTGAACTAAAGTTAATGTCAATGCTAAATAGTTAAGATCCAATTCTAGTCTTTATTATATCAGTAAACATTAGGTTTTTTAATAGTACAAAATTCTCGCTTTGTCAAAAATACAGTAGGTTGACTTATTTTCAGACTTTAATGTTTCGAGTTTTTAATAATATAACAATTGCCGAAAATTCAGTAAATAATGTTAAGTTTAGTAGCATAAATTTTGATTTTTATTTCAAACCTTCAATAGTGCCTCTTCACTATACATATATTTAGTTATATTTAGTTCATGTTTTCATATTTTTTTTATAAATAATATTTTATAATGATGTTGTTCATTTAGTCAGAAAATATTTTAAAATAGAAGATTATCTCTCTTTGTACATGGGTATATATATGGTATTATGATATTATCTAACTTATAAATAAATGAAATATTTATAAAGAAAGAAAATTAAAATCCAGGAGAAAACGAGAGCTTTATCTTAACTAACTTATGGTATAATGTAACTTTTTTTTTTACCACCAAGGACTATTATACTTAAATGTTTTTATATGATTAAAGGAATATAATCACTATTATTATTATTATTACTTTTGGTTTTTTATTGCTAACGGTGGTGGTTGTTATAAAAAAAATTGAAATATACAATGTTAAAATTGAGATACCACTATCTTTATACGAACACCTGTTTACTATTGCTACAATTAGGAAAAATTAAAAAAATATATATCTAAGTATATACAACTATGTATTCTATACTATCTTTATAGTTTTTTCTTTTTTTTTTTCCTTTCATGATAAAATTTTCCCTTGTGATTATAAAAGATTTTCATATAAGTGGTAGATAACATTATTTAAATAATTTTAAAGTAGAATAGGTGTAAAATATTTATTTAGGGATTCTGTATTATGTTTTATGTATAAAACTTAATACTTTTGTAGAAAACATAATTTAAGTTTAGAAACCCAAGAGATTTACATCTTGCCAGAGCTCCACTATCTGATGCTAATACTTTCGATAAACGACAAACAAACTTTTCAAAAAAAAATGAATTACACAGCAGCAAACTAAATTTATCTAAAGTGCAGCCGCAGGACGATATAATCATGATCTTAATTTCTTTCGTTCATAAAACTTATTCGTATTAGTATTGTTGAGTGCTTAATTAACAATAAATAAGTGAAAAGGATGTTTATTTCAAAGTTATTTAAAAAAGAAGTAGAAATTTCAAATTGTGGTAGTAAATATTTTAACTAACTATTTTATATATAACGTCGTCTAATAAACTTTCGAAATTTTTATGGTAGAATCGAGCTATAACAAAATAGTTCGTCATGTTTTCGTTAAAGAATTTTACCTTTTTTTTTGAATAATAATAGTAACAAAATGTTTCACAATGCGTAATAATTATCATCAACTTTATAAACTTATTTTTAAATTTCGTAACACTTACAAATCATAACATAAATTTTAATGTTTATGAACGAAAGCATAATTGATTTTTTTTTTAAAATAAAATTTTCGTGACTTGGAAGTTCAACATTACAATTTAAAATATTTTACGATTTTTTTATATTTCTACAACCGCTCTCTAACCAGATACTAATTTTGATTGAAATTCACTCTCAACCCCTCCTCCCACTTCGCTTCCTTGGGCCCAATCAAGATTTTCTTCAATCTACATCTACTCATATACCAATTTCCGTTAAAATCCATTTTCAGCCACCAGTGCGAATCCTTATAGATATTATAGGGGCCTTTATATTTTTTTTAGTTTCCTTTTATATATCTTGTCACATTCTAACTTTTATCTGAATGCATTCAAAAATTAAAAATAATATAAATTAATATGAAAATAATTTCGACCCTTCGCACATAAAACTCTTAGATGTTATGAAATAAAAAGGCCTTACATAATTTCTTAAAATTTAAATTTTATTTAATATGAAACGCTTTTTTAAACATAATCTTATCATCATAATCTATACCGTCAACTGAAATCAGTAATTCAATGACTCATTTTTTTTTCTTCTTCCACATCCTGAGTCCTTGAAGGTACCATAATTATACATATTTTCGTGCACATAATATATCTATAAGTATTTATAGCAGAAGAAAAAAATAAGAGTTCTTTTTTTACATTTATATATCTTATAAGGTACATACAAAAAAAGAGAGTGAGTATGTAATTATCTTGTGAAAATACCTTCAGTAAACAGGTAAAATAAAATACTTGAATAAATTTGTTTTTTTTTTTTTCTTTTTTAATTTAACACCATACGTACATATTCTACTTACCATAAGGATAATGTACTTATAAAGAAAAAGTATACATTGGATTTAATTAAATTTGTGTACAAGAATATTAAAAAAGATACAATTTTTTACTTCTTTTATTGTGTAAAGAAGTAAAGCTTTTTAAAACTGAAAGTTTTTTTTATAAGTATTTAATTCTTGAAGAAAATAAGGACCATTAATTTTAATTTATTTCATAAATTTGGAACATTTGAAAATAAGGACTAAAATAAAATAGTTACTAGCCTGAATACTCAGATTTATCGACACAAAGTAGTTTAAAGTATTTTCATATCATAATTGGTTTTTTTTTATTGCAACTCCTTGAAACTGAGAATTCAGGGAATTGTTTTTTGCGAATATAAATTTAATATGAACGTTCTTTTAATTAAATTTTGGATAGTTCTTATTGTAAAATGTAAGAAATATTAATATTGTATATTAAATAATAAAAACAAAATTCTTAAGTAAAAGGGGTGTAAGAATTACTTTCGGCTAGCATTAACTTAACACTAATTTCCTAACAAAGTATTTAAAAAACAGTGTTTTAAATTAAATCATGTAAATGTTTCAAAGATCATTCACTGAAATTCACTTAACCTATACTAAGCAGCATATGTTAACATATCCAACTCCAAAAATGTTTGTTTAAAAGTTAGAAAACAAAACGAAAAACTAATTCTTAACACTTAAACTTAAGTTTAATAGGC
Source organism: Hybos culiciformis (assembly GCA_964007475.1). Taxonomy (NCBI): domain Eukaryota; kingdom Metazoa; phylum Arthropoda; class Insecta; order Diptera; family Hybotidae; genus Hybos; species Hybos culiciformis. The sequence continues at coordinate 90,541,376 of OZ023274.1, read as the reverse complement.
TTAAACCCTGTTTTCGCATACACCTAAAACTGAAACTGACCGTCATTCAGGACTGAAACAAGTCAAAAATACTTCTTTCAGTTTCAGTTTGCTAATTTACTGAATTCAGTCCCGACAACAGGGCTTTATTCCCGAATTCACTGCGAAGTGGTATTTTTTCCGAAAAACTTATTCTAACATTCATTATGTTCTTCTGTTTTCATGAAATTTTCCACAGTTCACAATGAGTTCGATTACTATACCAGCTTATATGAAAAAACACAGATGATCGATTTATTGCAAAATCGAGATAGTTTTTCAAAGTTTCTGTTCTAAGTCTTTTGTTTTGTTGTAAGAATTCTATTTTTCAGAATTTGAATTAAAGCGCAGATCGGGTATTATAGGTTTTTTTATACACAATTTTACTGGATAATTTTTTTTACCTTAAATTGCCCTTAATACAAACTTCTAATTTGATCCAAAAATATTGCGATAACTTTAAGAAAAATTCTGAGTTTTTTTTTAATTAATAATCTCATTTTTTTTTTTATTGATTTATAATTTTTATAAACATGAATTTTATATTTATATATAGAATATAGAATAATAATAATTAATAATTTATATATATATTTTTTTTTAATATAAATAATTTAAAATTTTGTTTTGTTTTTCAGATATATACGCAATTAACAAAGCAATATTTATTTATTTTTTTCATTTTACTACAAAAAAGAAAGAGAAATTTACATTAACTAATTCTAAAAAAAAAAAAAAAATAAAATTTTTAATTTAATTTATTTAAGAGGAGTATATTTTTTTTATATAAATATAAAAACATTAAAAATTTTAGTTAATATAATATAATTATGTAATTCATTATTATCAAATATAGTTCCTAAGTTATGTGATTTTTTTTTGTTTTAATGTTTATTTTGTGTATACATAAAAGAGAAAATAATATTTTCTCAATAAAATTTTTTAGGAAGAATAACAAATAATCAAATTGTATGATTCGAATCGTCTGTATATAATCGCTTGAACACTAACTCTAATTTATTTAAATAGCAAAATTCTGATTTTTTCGAAGTTTTCGATTTAGAAATTAATTAAGCGGATTATAGTTTTTTTAATTTCATATTCAAAAGTTTTAATTTATTATAATAAAAATGTATGGCATAAAGCGTTATCCCAGGAAAAATATGTTAGAATTTTTATGTGTTATTTCATTTCAGAACAGATATTTTATTTTAAGTAGTGCTAAATTAAAATTTACAAAAAAAAAGAATTTTTTCGGATGTCTGTTGTTCCACAAGTTATACATAGTAATATTCCACGACTCCACTCTTACCATTGATGGTAAACTTGTATTTTGCATACAGAATAAATAATATTTTTTTTTATTTTAGAAAACGCTCGCTTGAAATGAAATTTAAAAGCTGTGTACTAAAACCAATAAATATTTGGATTTAAATAAAAAGGTGAACTCAAATTAAAATGAAAACATAGGTTCTTGAATAAAATGAAATATTTATTTAAATCACGAAAAAAAAATTACAAATATTTTAGTTGGGAGATTTTCCGTTGCAGAATATAAAAGTCTCTACGGAAAATACATTTTCCCAAATGTAAAACAACTCACGGATTTTTTTCTATGAAATTTTTAAAATTTTTTGGCGAGTTTCCGCACACGGAATCAATTGTATAAGCAATTTATTTCATACTTGATTTATTTATATTAATTTCCCTGGTAACCGATCTGTATACATACATATATAATATGAAGAGACGAGATTTTATTTTTTAAGAACTCTAAAATTATCTAAACAAGATTCGATTTTTTTTATTGCTTATCAAAACAAAAATTTAAAAGAAATAATTGATCTTGTCTTCATATTTCCAAAAAATAAAATGATAGATACTTTTGACCCATGAACTCACAATATTAACAAGATCATAAAAGGTTGTTACTTTTTTAATAAATAATTTATTTATTTGTATTTTAAAGAAGCTTTTTTTATTACATTAATAAGCAATATGTTATACTACATTGATAACATCAACTAAATAAAAAAAAAGATTATCATGTTTTTGAAGATTTTCCAGAAATTGTGTGGCATAATATCAAATTTTTTTTTTTCTTATAAATTTTACAATTTTTACATTTACTTTTTTGTAATGAAAGGTATCTTAACAAAAGATACCTTTCGCCAAAGATCTTCATTTAATGTTTCTGGTACAGGCAATAAGCTTCTCGAGTAAGACCTGTGCGACTGTACTATACTATAATTTTGATGAAGTAAAAATAAAATGTTTTCGCTAAATCTTACAACTTCGGATAATAACATACAGGAGAGTTATTATTAATTACAAAAATTCTATTCGCAAGCAAATTCTATTTTGATGAAATTAAATTAATAACACTTCTAGTTTCAATCGAATGAAAAAGCTAGATTTTTTATGATATGTTTTCGTTCGATCGTAGTTCACAATAACCCGCCAAACCATGCGAAAATATAAACTGACAAACTAGAAATAAAAAAAATTAAATTTCACAAATACACCTTTAGAAACATGCAAAACATTCAAACTTAAAAAATTAAATGAATATCTAAAAAAAATATTTTTTTTACTTTAGTTGCGAATCCACAAATTTTACCCTAAATATTTTAACCTATTCGTTCTATAATTTCGTGTTTTATGTAAGTATATAAAATTTTCAGCTATCTACACATTTTTATAATTATCAATAAAAAATTTAATAATAATAAAAACAAATAGAAAAATTATATTTTTTTTTTTTAGAAAATGAATTCATAACAAGCAACTGCTTTTTTTGAGTCGTTAGAATCAAGAGCGATTATTTTATTGTTAAATAATACTTTCAACACAAATCGAATTGATGTCCAGAAAATAAAGCTAAATTAATAATAATAATAATAATTTACATTTATATATTTCTACAATCTGAATAATTTACTAATTTGAGCCTATTCGAACAGACTCTCCAACTTCAATGTTTTGATTCATTCGAGTGTATCATTTGTTTTTTATACTTCTTAAGCAATTCTATAAGTGTTTTTTTAAGAAAATTGAAAAAAGTATTTCCAAAAAAATGATATCTACCAAATTTCACTCTTCAAGGATATGTGAAAGAAAAATAAATTCACAAATAATATTGAAGTATAATTTAAAATTCAAATAACCACTGATTCTTAGCTCTTTATTTATACTTAAACAAAATTAAAAGCAAAATGTATATAGTTATTAAAACTCATCATTTTTATTTTTCGTTTTCTTAAATACATATGTATATTACAAATTATATTTTTAGTTCACATTTTATGTTATTTTTTTATTACATGAATTTATAATATTAAGGAAATGTTTAAATAATAAAATAAAATAATTATAAAATTAAAGTTACACATAAGAATACATTAAACAAAAAATTTTCCGTTGTGTTCTATCTATCTAAAATCGTTCAATACATTTTCTGAGAATCTTCATCATTTTGTAATCATTTTGTAGGAAGTTTTTTTTTTAATCTTTTCACCAAAAACCCACATTTTGAATATTAATCAAAAAATTGACTCACCAATGTACAATGTTAAAGAAACATATATGTAATCGAAAATATATAATTATAATTTATTTATAAATCATAAATTGTTCCGACTATCAAATAAACCCACACAAAAATAAAAACATGAAAATTGAGATGACACCTTTGTCAGAATTTTGTAAAACTCTTTTCACAATGTTTATAATTGAATCAAATATTTTAAACAGAACACATTTCTATCTTCAAGAAGTTGAAAAAAATACAAATATAAAAATATGAAACATAAAATTTATTATTATGAAGCTAGTAAATATCACTTAAAAAATATGACATTAATATATTTAAAAAAAAACGCGTAAAAATTAAAATTAGATATCAATTTCTTTTTTATCAAAATTATCCATATGTTAAAGAGTATAATTAAAGTTGTAATTTCTGTATGGAACCCAAACTAGATTAAACTATTTAAAAATACTATATAATAAAAATTTATTTATTTTTAATAATTAATTCCTTAAGAAATTTAAAACTGTTTTTAACCAAATTTAAGATTAAAACAATTAAGTTTACAATTATATTTCACATTTAAAAAAAAAACTTTATAAAAATCTATTTTACACTTAAGCATAACAGCATATTTAACATCTACTGATGACTTTAATTATTTTTATTTTATCAACTCTTTATGCCACAGTTTTTGTTCTTTTTTTTACTAATGCAACGTTGTCAGTTTCTCAGTATAGGAATTTCTAACAATTTCAAAACAAAACTCAAATTAATTTCAATTAATAGAAATAATAATCAAAAATATATTCTTTTGAAACTGTCAACGTCGGATTTTACAATTAGTTAAAAATTATTTTTAAAAAATATCTTAATAAAAAAAATAACAATACTCATTTAGTTTAAAAATAGTTTTTAACATAATTAAAAGTTTTTTTTTTTTGCAGATAATTCAGGTTTTTTTTAGTAAAAAGAAATTTTTACCACTTTTCAAGATTTTTATTAAATTCTTTATTCTGGAATAGTTCCATTTTTCATGTTATTTACATATAATTTTATAGACGACTTCTTAATTTTTTGTTGAAATTTCTTGGCATAGTGACGTCCTTTTGAAAACAATCACTTTGTAGTTTTTGATCATGATTTTGAAGATTTCGCTTTCTCGATATAAACGTTTAATAGTCTAAAAAAAGATGAAATTTTATTTTATTCTGATAATTTAAAATTAATTTTAAGGTAAGAAAAACTACAGCTACAATGAATAAAAGCAATACCTAAACCCTAAACCGATGTATCTTACAAAATACATTTTACAATCATAATAAAAAAATATTCTTTTTTAATGTAAAGCCTAAACATTATCTACTAAAACATAACTTTTTATACCTTATTTTACTAGGATTCAATATGCTTAATTTTGGTTTCACTTTTTCTTCACCCATTACAATATAAAGTTTCACGATACAAAATACAGCAGCTTTTCTAACCATTGATTGAAAGTCATCGGTGCACTAAAAATTAAAATAATTTGTTTCATTAGTGAAATTTTTTTTTAACAAATTTTTAATTTTTTAATCTGTTTCTCACAAACAAATTCAATTTCAACCGATTACTCTAAAGTTTATTTGGAAAAGAACATTTATAATGAAAAATTAAACAATGATTTAAATAAGTTTTTTTTTTATCAAATCATCTCCCGCAAATTAAAATATTCCAAAATATCTCTATTTTTTATTACAAAAAATAAAAATATTTATAATTTTTGGAAATTTTCTAAGATTTGCTGCTTACTCTTGCTAAATTTGGCATAACAGTTTCTAAATGTAAATCGTTGAATTGATTTCCTTGTTTATCAGCTAATTCCGTTAAGAGTTTAATTGCGCATAAATTCATTGGATATGGACCAGTTGCAATCACTGGGTTTAATATATTGACTGAAACATTCACTGGAAGCATGGAAGCAATTCGTGGCAGCAAAACGTCAATTTCCCTTGGAGCCTAAAGATAAAATTTAATTTATTAATTTACAAATAATTTTAAAATATTTGCAAATTCATTTACAAATTACCTCTTTATGACTCTTGTAGCAGTCAATAATTTTCAATAATATTAATTCTAAGAAATTAATCCAATAAGGTTTCATTTTCTCACTACGTACAATTTTCGTGAGCACCTGCAATGCTGATATCATAACGTCAGCCAAAGTGGATTCTAATAAATTCACTAACATTTTCATTATTGCTCTGAATAGAGAAAAAATTAAAAATATATTTATTATTGACTTGTTGTAACGGTGGAACGTCTATGCGTCTTAATTATGTCAGCGAAAAAATTTTGCTCCGAATCACAAAAATACATATCGTGTGGGAGTGGAAAATAATTTGTTTAAGAGAAATATTTACTTGAAATTTCTATTCGGAAGATCACAATTTCCATACTTGATGCATGCTGCCAAATCACTCAAAGTGAGTTGTACAACATCAGGATGAGCTTCAAGATTTAAAACAATGGCAGCTTTAATAATATCACTTTCTCTTACACCATCTGAAATAATAATAAAAAATTAATGGTTCTTGCTGTTGTTAGTTTTAAGAACATCTCATTTCATAACTTTATCTTTAGATTTTTAATTCTATGTAATAATACATTAAGTGTTGATATTTTGTGTTGTGAAACCTTCTTTAAAAGTCTTAAAACAGTTTCTTATACGTACTATAAATTTTATACATGTAACTTACTTTCAAGAACAATTTCACCGTTTTCATTATGTTGAATATTTTGATGTCTTTGCGACGTAGTTGTTATTTTGTGATTTTGAATTTCAATATTATGTTCTAAACGCACTGTACTATCAGGTGTATTTGATTCAGTAGTAGTTGCTGATTGTGTTCGAGAACCATTACATGATTCATCTTTAATTTTTAATCTTAAAAAAAAAATAAAAAATAAATAAAATACTGACAACTTTAATTAATTGTGATATTTACCCTAAATGTCCATTAATACCGTTTGAAGTAATATCACCAACATTCATATTATTTGCACTATTAACCGTCGAACAACTTATAACACCTACTAATCCAACTTGATCACCCATTTGACTTATTCCTGAATCTTTGCTGTTTGTATCACGATCTAACTTTGTTTCAAACGTATAATTTTGAATTTCAGCCGTTGTTTTCTGTAAACTTTTATAGATTTCTTCACTAGTTAGTGGATCTGTGTTTTCAACTGATGACTGACGTGACCTTGGAACTAAAATTAAAAATATAATTGATAAATTTCTTTTTAAAAAAAAAAAATTAAGATGAATAAAATTATAATGGAAAAAACTTTAGCTTTTATTAATTTTATAAACAAAAAAATTCATACCAAGAAACATGTAATAAAAAAGTTTTTTATTAACAAAATAAAATTTCTTTATAAACCGTCAACGCTTCTTCCTAATAACCTTTCTAGGTTAATTAAATTTCACTTAGCCAACAAACCAAACTCCAACCATTTTCAACTAGATATTGTACGTGCAGGTTGTGCCTTTATCAAACTAAATTAATCTTTATCCTGATCAAATGATATTTGATGGTTTCATAAAATAATCTTAAATTACCAAATACATACGATATTATTACCACCCACTTATTTGAAATAATGTCTAAATAACCTTGATTTACATGTTTCCAATTAATAAAAATATTAAATTATTAAATGCAAAAAAAAAATAGTTTTATTATTATCTTTATTAATAAATTAAATTATGAAGTGAGTCAATACCATAAAAACGAAAAAGTTAGTATGTAGTAATGCTAGTAAAAAAAATAATTAAAAATGGATTCGATGAAGAATAATCAATTGTCTAAATAATGTGCACTTTAATAAAAAGACTCCAATAAAACGAATGCATCATAAATATTAAGGAATTGATCCGTTAGCTTTAATGTTGTTTAGGTAAATTAGAATACTAATCCTGAATTCAGTACAGCATTATTATGCTCATCTAATTCATATTTATGTAATTCACAAGTAACATCTATTGTCCATTTGAAAGTCACCAACAATTTTGATAATAAAAAATCCAATGGATAAATTATATCCTCAACATTTAATTTTTTTTATTATGTTAAAATAAATTAGAGCTTATTCATGATCTTAAGCTTTGACTGAAACTCTTGATACACTTCAATTTGATGAATTGAAAATTTGTTAAAAATATTAATATTAATCAATTTTAATTTTATTATGAATTGTGTGAAACAAAAAAAAATGATTCAACGAAAACAAACACAAATGCATTCAAACTAAATGAAGTACTAAACATTAAAAAAAAAAAATTAAAAATTAATCTAAACTTCCAAATTACTAAACAACAAAACAACAAAAACAATTTGAATCCAATTTACTGGCATTTTTCCGGTAAATACGCATTACTTACTAGAAATATTATTTTGTAAGCTAAATGGACCTTGCAATGGACTAAGCAAAGGTTTCGGACTCGAACTTGATATTGGTGATGCTGATGGACTATTTGTTCCTAAAATCAAGCAATATTTTGAAAATCCTACGGCAATGTGCTTTTTAAAAAATTAAAACTTATTTGAATAATAAAATAAAAAAAAAATTTTGTTGAATGCAAATCGAAATTATCTTGAAATAATTGTCTAGCGACATACAAGTCAAAAGCTTGAAATATTACAAAATTTTTGAAAGCAATATGTAATAAATACCAGTTCGACGCAAAAGTATTATCCTTGCAACAACATGTTTTGAAAATTCTTTTGATAAATCAAATCCCGAATAAAAATTAAAAAAGGAAATAAAAATTACTGTGGAAAGTCACAGAATATATTATAATTAAATTAATGTGAAAAATTTCCAATTTTTTGTTTTTTTTCGTTATATTTAATCATACCAGCTGCTTCATAATGCATTTTAATTTTTTTTTTTCAAATAAAAAGAAATTCCTGTCAAGTGGTTCTTCAATTTTTCAAAGGGAGCTCTTGTAAAAAGATCGTTTTACATATTTTATTTTTTGTCCTTACATCTTTCAAGTGTGAAATTTCCCACTAAAATTTTCTCATAAAAGGTTTAATGATCAAGATTGACTTACATTTAATTCGACCAACAACTTCAAATATAGCATCCTGAATTACTTCGAGTATTGAAATACTAAAAAACTTCATCTAAGAACTAAGAATAAGTTTTGAAATGCTTGGAAACCAGTCAAAAAGTTTTCGAAATTATCTTTAAAACTACATTTTAAATTTTTTTTTCTAATATTATTTATTCGATAGTATGGGTTCCTGAAAAATATTGCATTAAAAATAAAAAAGATTTATAAAAACTGGTTGATATTTTTGAGAGAAATATTTGATCCCGAAAACAAGTAATTTAATCCCTACTCACAATGTGTACAATTTCAGATAAATTTTTCAACTCTACTTTGAAAAAAATGTACTTAAGTAATGATATAATAAGATATGAATTTATATTTAATAAATATAATATTAGAAATAGGTATTAATTCTATAGCTGTAAAAACGCAACGAAAAACTTACCAGAAGTATTGCGACGAAGGTGCGATTGTATAACAGATCTGGCTGTATCCTGATAGTTCTTTGGTAGATACGACATTATCATTGTCATCTAAAAATAACAAAATTAAAAGTTTAAAGCTATTACAAATGTTATTGAAACGATTACAATAAAAATTGAAGCAGATCACTTATTTTATTTAAATTAAACAAAATCTGTCAATAATTAAAATGAATACCAAAAAATATATAATTAGGAATTTAATTTACTAAAAAAAAATTGAGAGAAAAAATATAATATAAAACATGCTTTAGACCTCTGACAGACGCGACAAATATTTTTCAATTCCTTTAGTTTTAAATTTTTCGCTAAGAAATAAAAAAACTAAACTACCTAACTAGAATTGGTTGGAAATGTTAACGCAACAATGAAAACCAACCTTGAAATGTACTAAAACAAACATACACAAATACCCTTACGTTTTTGTGGGAGGTCTAAAGCGCATTTTGCACAGGTATTAATAAAAACAATTTTATTCTTACAGTTGGAGTATTACAGTTATACAATGCTATCAAACATAATCTTGCTTGCGCCCTCAATTCTGCACTTTTCTGATCACTAGCCAATTGTACAATCTTTAATACACCTTTTTCACTTTGTTCTTGCATTGGAAAATCGGAGGAAGAGCAATATGACTGAGCTAGATTTGTTAAAAATTTTAAAGTTGCAATTCTTGTTTTTGTAGAAGGTGTTTGGGCCGCATCAACTAATATTCTAAATACACTATGCATTTGTGAATCTCTTGGAAAATATTCGTGTACTAATTGTAAAGTACGCCAAATCTTTCCGTGCATAGAACCCAACAACTCTGTGCCCAATTTGTTAAAAAGTCTAGTCAACAATATGAATAACCAATCATGCAAATCGATTGAGTGGGCTAAAATCAATTCATTTACAGCATCCAGAAAAAGTGCATAAACTTTAGTATGTGTATCCATAAACATTTTTCTGAACATATCAAGAACACACTAAAAGTAAAATCAAATTAAAAATTTTAAACATTATTATTAACAACAGTTTTTTTTGTTTTAAAATAAGAAATTTTCAGTTTTTTTACTTGTAATTGTGATGGCGTTAATGTTTTTCCTTCAGAGAGATATTGAGTAAGACTAATTAAACCATCTTTTCGCTCATTCCAGTGTGTTGAAGCACAAAACTGAATTATAAGCTCAATGTCTTCAATTGCTGGCCGAGAGCTGTCTAACCGGTTTCTTGATCCATTCCAAGAATAACTCTGTAAATAAAAACATGTATCTTTTAATAAGGAAATGGAATGATTATAATTTTATACAGAACAACTTTTATTTTGGTTTTATATCAAGAATAAAATATATATATTCTTGTTTATATATATACAAAGTATTTTCGTTACTTACATCACTTATCCTCCTGTAGGATTCAAGGCTACGTTCAGAGCAAACAGAGGAAGCTTCACTCTCGTCTGACTCATCTCGAGATATTTTTCGTCCTAACGATAGTCTTGAATAATCTGAAGATTCTGGATCATCCGGAGACTAAAATAAAAATACAAAAAATGAATTCTTAATAAATTAATCAAATAACAAACTATAAATTATTGACAAATACCAGTGCATCTGCTAGCGCAGATTCAGCTTCACGGCTTTGTTGTAAAATTTTCTGTGCTAGAACTGGTCGGCTTGGATTAATTGGAGGTCGGTCTGGTCTTCTCGGGCTATTAGTGTAGAATTTTCTACCTAAAGATCCCCTGAAAATATATAATCAATAAAATGTTTTTAAAAATAAAATTTTCATGTTAAAAAAATTTTTTTTAAACCTGGTTGGACTAGTTTCTCGAGAATTGGCTAATGATCTTGGGATACCTGAAGCTTTTTTGGGAACAGTTCCGGTCTGTTTATACGCAGAATAAGAACTATACGCTTCCCTAATTTTTGATGATGGTGATGTACTTCTTGATGTTGCTAAAAGTAAAAAAATATGTTATAAATTCGAACTTCCGAAAAGTTTTTGACAAAATGAGGGCCTTTTTAAAAAAAAGACCAGTTCCTAGCAGCATATTTAAACTGCAATACGTTGTTTAACTGTGCGCCCACTGTACATACACTGTGCCATCCTTTTTTTTGTTAACAAATTTTTGCCAAACCAATTAAGTTATAGTTCAATATTAAAAATGTTTTTTTTTTTTTTTTCTAAAACCGTGATAAATCGAAATAAGAAGCAGGTTTCAAAAAAAAATCATTTTAACACGTATTTTTCTTTTTCGAATTTTCATTTAAGTAACATCACTTAATTTAACTTCATTTGAATATTTAAATGAATTCAAATTATATAAAACTTTCATGAATCCCGTATCATTCAGGCCGAGAAGTTTTTGAGCCCCCCAACAAACTTATACTTCAGTTTACAGTCGAATTCTGTATAAAGTTAACAAAGTGTAGTGGAAATCTATCCATTTTCACAAAAATTCCACACCAAAAAAATTATATGTATACATTTATAAAGAAAATAAATAAAAAAAAAAAAAACAAAAATTAGTTTACTTACGTTGTGATTGAGAAACACCTGTTCCTCTTGATCGTGGTGTTACATAACTAGGTCTATGTTCTGGTGATGAATGTTGAGGTGTTGTTGAAGAACTAGAAATTTTTTTAGCCCGTGCTGTGAAGTACAAAAAAAAAAAAAAAAAAATAGGAAAATAATTTAAAAAGGAAAATTAATTTAATTGAATTTAAATAATAATATAAATTAATAAATAATAAAATCCATTTAATTATAATTAATAAAATAAAAAAAAAAAAAAAAAAACAATAAAAAAAAAATATTAAATATTATTATATTTTTACCTTGCTGAGCATATTGCCCTTCTGCACAAATTTTAAGGTTTTTTTTTTTTTTTTAATTATAATCGAAGTGTTTGCAACAATAAAATGAAAAATAAAAAAAAAAAAAAACATAAAATCAGCAAACATTTTTATTTTTATTTTGTGTTAAAAAATTAAATTTACATAAGATATTAAGATGCCATATATAATATAATATATATATATATATTATAAAAAAAAATGTATTATGATGAATTTTTTTTTTCTTCAGTTTCAAGCTTTATTTATAAAATGAAAAAAAATTAATTTATGCAAAACAATATTACACCAATTTGGAGTATATTTACAATTTCATTTAAAAAAAAAAAACAAAAATTAATTAATTAAATATATAAAATTAAGTTTCAACATTGTTTTCCATAATAATTTGTTAGAATATCAACTTGATTGATTTATACTTGTTAATCGATTACTTGAAAAAAAAATAAAATACAAAAACAAAGATTATGTCAAAAAATTAAAAATTTCGAAATTTTAGGGGGAAAAAAAAATGTTTTTTTCCAAAAGGTGTAATACCATTTTATTAGTAATGACGGTACATGATACATAATGTTACTTACGCAAAGAAGCTGTTCCAGCTGTTATCTTCATTCTGGCTAAATTAGAATATTGTGCTCGGGCTCTTGCTCTTTGGGCAGCTGCTGTATCAACAGCTGATATACTCCTAAATCCAGATGCTGTAAAAATAGTTTTATGTTTTTTTTTTTTTTTATTGTTATATACAACATATATATAATAATATAGTGTATGATGATTTCGGTTTGAACTAAAATTTCAAAATTCTGAAATTAAAGTGTTGGTTTTTGAGAATCGTATTGAAATAAAATAAATTATAACGATAATAATTTACATAATATGTGCTATCTAAAATAACAATTTGTTTTCAAATATTTTATTAATTAAAAGAAAATAAGGAACAAAAAAAAAAAAAACGGTATTAAATTGTATGTAAATGAATTCAGTAACCTCGTTGCGGGAATTCTCGCTGGGCAACTGGAATTCCACTGCGATTTCTGTATGATCTTGGTAACGATGGTGCTCGATTCAGTCGAGCATTAGACAAGTTTTCAGTACTAACACTTGTAGCTTTTAATTTAAATAAATTTTTAATGTTATATAATTTATATTTGCAGATGGTTTCCAAAATAATGAATTGGCAGCAAAAAAATACAAATTTTTAAACATTAATTTTTAAAATGAAAAAAGATTTTATTTATTTTTTAATTTAAATTTTTTTTTTTTTTTTTTATTTTAATTTAGATATAAAAAGCTACAATTTAAGCTAGCAATGAAATTTTATACATATTTCTTATAAAAATTAATTCATTTTGTAAATGCTTAATTTTTATAGAAAATTATAAAAATTTTATTTGTTCATAAATTAAGAGCAAATAGAATTTTTAGGCATATGTATTTAACAACGATCAAGAAAATAATCCTTTCCTTTCTTGTTTAGTCCAAATTTCATAATATGGTGAATTGAATAATTGAATTTTTATCCAATATTCACTAAAGTTTAATTTTTTTCTTAATCAATTCGCCATATACCTTCTTAACTTATTGTAGAATAATAACGCCACAAGAACATAATAGTAAAAACGCGTTAATTCGAAAGTGTTAAAAAAAATCATGCACATTAATTTTATTTTTATGAATTAAATTTAGATTAATTTTTGTGAATTGAATAACATTTGTTTACCTGTAGGATTAGTTGTTGCAGGTGATCTCAAACCTGTTGATGTTCTCCGTTCTATTAAGAGTTTCGTGTTAAAATTAATCCAGATGAAGACAACAACAAAAAAAAAGAACAATAACAACAATTTTAGTAATAAAAACTTTTTTTTTTGTTAATTCGGTTGCAAATTCACACTTTCAATTTTTTAAGAATTAAAGAAATAAAATGTTAATGATCAATTGAGTTAAGAAAAACAAATTTTACAAAAAAAAAAAAAAACAATTTCTTCGACAGTATGTTATTTGCAACAAAACGAACAAGTGTTAGAAATAAACATAAAACATACTTATAACAGTACCCGGCATTGAATTTAAACTTGAATTACTACCACGCAAGCTAGTGTTCATTGAACCAGTACCGCCATTCATTAAATCACGTTCACGTTCCAATGCTCTTTGAGTGGCAATATCTACTGAACCATATAAATTATCTGCTAATTCTGGAAAATGTCGCCTAAACGACCAATATGCCCTTAAAAAGAAAATATTTTAAAATTAATTTCTATTTATTTTTTTTTTTTTTTCAACTTTAAAAGTGAATTAATACCTTCGACTAAATTTTCTTGCTTCATTGTCTGCATCTTGGATTCCTTTTTTCAATGCATCTCTCAATAGGGGTCCATTACGTTCCATTGTTTTTGTTTGCCATTCATCAAAAACTACATTGATCATTTCACAAATAGTTCCACGAATATCTCGAGATTTAGACTGCATTAAATTTGTAGTCAAAATTGGTAATATTTTTGGTGCATGTGTATATTTGAGTATATATCTTAAGCATATCATAGCTGATGATGATATTACTTTAGCTGAATTTGATACCAAATTAATTAACTCTTGTAATACATAAATGCAAAATTGATCTAATTTATTGCGCAAAAGTTTACTCATAAACGCTAATGATATACACGCCTCTCGAATAACTTGGGAACGAAGTTCTTTTAGAATATCAAGGAATGCTATTGACAAATCCTTTAGATAGCCCGAAAATGTTGGTTGGTTTTGCACATTCATCATCAATAATGAACGAATTTTTTTTAAACTATCAACACGTTTCTCCCAATCCATATGTTTATCACTAATTTGAATATTAATGGTTTTAAATTGCTCCTCGACATCACGTTGTGTAAAAATTGTTAATGTGGGAACTAATTCAAAAGATGCCTCAAATATTTCAACTGTAAGGGCACCAGCATCACCTATAGGAATCATTTATTAAGAAGAATAGCCAGAGTTATAATTAAGAATCTAGAAAACTAGAAAAATATTTTTATTATTAAAACATACCGCTTGGCAATACAACATCCAGTGTTTGTGGTTTTTTCATTGTTGCAGAAACGGTACGTTTTACTAATCTAGTTGGCCGTTTGGGTGCAGTTGTATCCACATCATCTAGACCGCCACCATTATTATTGAGTGCTGTTTTCAAAAGCAAACCTTCTTCTCGTATTTCATCAAATTTTTGCTCCAAAATCGCCATTTTCATTGATGGGACTTCCTTTTTTCGCAAATCAATCCGAAGTCGATCACCTAAAATAAATTAAATCGTATCAAATTTTACTTCTGTACATAATGGTAGCATATGTTTCTTAATTAAAATATTTTTTATTTGACAAAACATGCATTTCCAATAAATAGAGTACAATATCATGTACAGAATTCCTTCAGTCTAAATCCCTAGTTCTTTTCAAATTATTTTCATTTTCAAATTTGGACTTCCAAAAGTTAAGCTAAGCGATTGAACCGGAAATTTCAAGTTGAAAACTAATTAAATTTTTTATTTTAGTATTGCTAATGCTCGTTGAATGTGAGTCTTAGCATTTTAATAAATCAGAAAATTTCTTCATTAAAATATATCGAGTAATGTTATATAATTTTTTCCCGAACAACATACCAACATGTTTATATATTTCTACTAAAGTTTGAATTGCAGCATCACGTACTGGCGCTGTTGGATCACCCAATAAACTAACAATAGGTTGAATGTAAGCTTTCAATGATAATTGTGTTGTTCCATACCTAAAAACAAAATAAGAAAATAAAATATTTTGCAATATTATGTAACAGAAATTTTATATTATATTATCATCAAAAAAAAAAAAAAAAACATTAAATATTAAAAAAATTCAAAGTCACAAAAATGTATGAATTATTGGCCCTTATCATGGAATTCGTTTTCACCTTTCGAATTCGCTAAAAGCGAATTTCCGAATCATGGAATTCGATAGTGAATTTCCTTATAAATTTTCAGTTTTGGCGAATGTCAATTTTCAATTTTCAATTAAAAATGCAATTTCAATTTCCATTTTTACTCTATTATTTAATTAACATTCCTATTACTAGGTGGGGCAACTTTTTATTTAAGTTGCCTCACCTAGAAATTTTTTTTTTGGGTTTTTTATTAAAATCACAATTCGCCGCGTATCTAACTTTCGCTCTGCATCTATAACCATATCATAGAATTCGACACTTAACTGAGCGAAACGTCAAAAAAAATCGAATGTAAGAATACAAAAACAAAAACAAAAAAGTATATAATTTTTTTATGAAAAATAAATTTAACAAGTGTTTTTTTATAATTTTTAAGTCTTTTTTTTTAAATAAAAAAAAAAATGTTTTTTGTGGATTTGATTTTTGAAGAGGAAGACGAAAAAGGGAATTTAGCCATTCAACGAAGGATTTTGAGAGATAAATCAAATCCGTTGGATTTACCAATAACAACGTAAGATAAAAATTAAATAATTTTACGAACGCTTAATCAATTTTTCTTTATTTTTCAGTTTTATAAAATATTTTAGAGTTTCAAAAGAAGCGTTCACATATTTATTAAACGTTTTTGAAGAAAATTTAAAACCTACCTCAAGATCAACGTCAGTATCTCCAATAATAAAATTAGCTGCTGTTATGCGCTTTTTTGCTGAAGGGAGCTACCAAAAAGGAGTAGGAAATGATCTCTTCGTAGGAGTTTGTCAAGCAGAATTCTCTTATATTTTAAGAGAATCTCTTGATATATTTGAGAAATTCATTTGTCCACAAAAGATCAAATTTCCAGTAACTAATGAAGAATATGCAAATAAAAAGGAAAAATTCTATAAAGAAAAAGGGTATCCGGGAGTGATTGGAATTGTAGATGGCACCCATGTTAGAATAAAATCACCTATAAAATCAATACAACATTTGTTTTTCAACAGAAAGGGATTCCATAGCATAAATGTGATGATTGTAATAATAAATATTTAAAAAAAACTTAAAAAAATTAAAAAACATTGGAAGGTGTAATTAATTTGTTTATATGTTTTCTTTTAGGTTTGTGATTATGATTTAAGAATTTTATTTGTCGATGCAAACCATGCCGGCTCTTGCCATGATTCTTTTGTTTGGTTTTCAAGTGCATTGGACAGCCACCTTAAAACTAAATATCGTGAAGGAGACCAAAGCTCATGGTTACTTGGTATAATTTTTAATTTTTAATTATTATAATTTTTAATATCTTGAATTTTAATATTTTGTAGGTGATTCTGGTTATCCATTGAAACCATATTTAATGACTCCATTTAGATCGAGCAATTTACCGGAACAAACATTATTTAATACTAAACATCAACAAACTAGGTTTTATGTGGAGAATTGTATTGGACTATTGAAGCAACGATTCAGGTGTATTTTGGGAGAACGAACACTGCATTATAGTCCAAGAAAATGTGGACAAATAATCAATGCTGTATGCAGCTTACACAACATTTGTGTGGACTATAATGTACCAGAACCTGAAGATTTTATTTATGATATGGAAGATGATATGGAAGATGATTATGATATAATAGATAACAACATGCATGAAGAGGCTGTATCTATAAGAAATCATTTAATGCGATCATTTTCTGAAATGTTTTAAATATTTGTTAAAGAAAACTACATTTAAATTTAGATACGTATATTTAATTTTAAATTGATTTTACGAACATGTAACATAGTTGTATCGTACATTTAATACAATAATATTAATATTAATAAAATATATCTATCTACATATAAGTGTTTCTATAAAAGTTTTTGTAAACCGTGTAAGTGTTTTTTTTTTAATTTACGATAATAGAAGATTCTATTTACAGATTTCCTTTTTTGATAAGGAAATAATTTATTTAAAGACTTGCTTTTACGATAATTTAAGTAACTTATTTAGATAATTCATTTTGTTCATGTATATACAAGGAAAATTAAAAAAAACGAGCTTACGAACACCGACGGACGATGTGTTTTGTTAACAAAAATATAAATAAAAGTTGAAAATATTAATTATATTAATATTGAAAAAAAATTATAGTATGGTCAATATATAAATAAAAATTATAAAATTTATGATTTCATTAAATGCTTCAATTGTTCTCGCTTGATTTCTAAAGTAGCCCATTTTATGGATAATTTTTCCTTCCGGTATATTTTCTTTGATTCTAGATGTTTTTTGTAAAGTTTCAATTTTTGTTCTTTTATATTCCAAATCCTTCTTAAATACGTTGCTGAATTGGAGGTGTTTTTTTCAATTTTCTTGGTTGAACAAGAATATTCTTTAAACAACTCCAATCGGTCTTCATTCACCTTTTTTGAACCATTTTTTTTTTTTAAAGTTGACGGCCTAGAACTTCGCGCCCCTCTTTGATGATCATAATCATTGGACGTTGAGGGGCACAGATTTGCGTCTTCTACTTCAAGGTGGTCCTGAACTGTAACGGTGGTTCTAATATTTTCACCGGATTGTATGTGTTGATCTTCAATTCCTATATTAGAAAGATTTTCTAAATTATTAGACTTTTTTGGAAGGCCGAATGAAACATTTGGTCTAATAACAATGCAGTTCATATTTAAGATGTCTGCAACGACCTCTTCCACAGGCGACAACATTTTTTGAGAGGAAGGACCACCTCCTGTGGCATTTATTTCTTTTTTGTTGTGGAATAATTTTTTCTTAACATTACTTTTAAAGTCTTTATAAACCTGCAAAGTACAAATTAAAAAAAATATTGTGAAATATTTGAAAAAAAAAAACTTGCTTACTTTTTTCCACCCTTCTTCGTTACGAGTAGGTGGTCCCAAAGAATTTAGTTTTTGGGCCATTTCTTCCCAAAATTTTTTTCCCTCTTCTTTGTCAACATTTGTGCCTCTGGCAATTTCAGGGTTTTCCTCCAAACCTACTACCAAAGCTTCAAATTGCTTTTTTTTTGTATATTTGTGTCTAAAATTAATATAAAAATATTAGTAAATACTTATCATTATATTTGATATTATAAATAATATTAATAATAAAAGTATTTTTTATTTTACTTACGACATTTTCAAAGATGCTTCAACTAAAAATAAATTTCTTCAATAAAATTATTAAAAAATATTATACCTACCTTTGTTTTAAAATATTTATTGTTTAAATTATTAGGAACCGTATTTCTTTTTAAAGACTTATTTTTAATTTATTGCAAACTCCATGACAAAAAAGTTAGTTTTGACACAACATTACAACATTAGTATTTTTTTTAATTTTTAAATACAAAAATAACAAAGTCTTAAATATTTAAATATTAGTAATTGAAAATTATAAAACCTTGCTCAAAATGTAAGATTGGACTAGTAACGTTCAAATGTACTAAAATGTAAGAAAGAAACTTAATTTAAAAAAATAGTTGTTACGTACCTACATTTTTTAATTGAAAAAGCTATTTTTATAAAAACAAATAAATTTACGTTAAAGTTCCCTTAGAAATGAAATACGGATAGATAAATTTTTTTTGTGCTGAAATTTATATCTAAAAAACTTTGCATCAGATTTACCTCGGAAAATTTTTTTCGATTTTAAAATTTTTTAAAAGTAATGATTTTGGTACTTTAAAGATTTTTAAATTAAAAATTTTCTAATTTAACATTTTTTTAAAGTTTTCGTCATGCCTACAACCGAAAAAATGAAATTTTACGATTTTTTTTTTAAATTCTACTGCATCAACTCAGTAGAATTTAATTCGCTGTAAATTTTCGCAAAATCGAAATCGATGATACAAAATAAAAGATGAATTTTCGCCCGCCGAATGTATAATAGAACCCAATTCATAATTTTCCCTCCAATGGAAAAGTGGATGCAAATTCCCTCTCAATAAATTTTAGGAATTTTTTTTTTCTAATTCATAGAAAAATGATTAAAGGGAATAACAACATTATTTTCGAGAATTTTTTTTTTGCATAAAACAATTTTTTTTTTTTTGTAATAAAATGCAAATTTTGATGTAAACCATAATTATTCTAGAAAATAAATATTATTTTTTATTTTACTTATGAATTTTAAGATTTTATTCTTGTTTATTTTTGAATATAAAAAGAAAATTTTTTTTTACACCTACACTAAATAAATTACATCTATGATAAACTGACAGATTAAAAACATTCGCCAAAAAAGCGTAGAATTCCATGATACTGAAAAAGATTCGCAGCGATTTTGAGATTCGCGTCGAGTCGAAAACGAAGGCGAGTTCCATGATAAGGGCCATTATGTTCGTAAAAAAAAAATTTAAATTGAGAAAATTCTGTATTTCGAAAAGTGATCTATCTTAAAGTTAAAAAAACTTGATTATAATATTAATTTCTTTCTCGAATATAAAGAGTAGTTTATGATTGATGAAAGTTGGAAGTTAGATTTGAATCGATCATATATGTGTGTACATTTCAAACATATTCTATTCCAATCAGTTCTATTCTTTTTTAAGTGAAGGATATCAAATAAATTAGAAAAAAACCAATTAATTTTTGTGAATTAAAGGAGCAGTGTTTCAAATATTAATAATGTTTATTTTTAATTATAGACACAGCTTTTACATAGATCTTTTTATATAGCGAGACCGACAAACTATTTAAATCATAATAGACCAATATATTTATTAATATCTATCACGTTTATATAGTTTTTGTTTTTTCATTTTACATTTTTAATTTAACAATTAATAAAACTAATGAAAATGAATAATAATAATTAAAGTTAATAATTAAATATAAAAAAAAAATTGTATAAATCATAATTTATTTATCATTTGAAATAATAATAAATTTATAATTTTCAAGTGTATACTTACTCATTTAATGTATTCACAATTGTTTGCAAAAATTCTTCACGTACTTTTGCATTTTTATGTTTAAAACATATTGTTAATTTATCAATTAAATGTTGTGGTGTTAATACTTTAAATTCCATCAAATTGTGCAATAATAGTTGTGCTTTTTCTCTAACAGTATCTTTACTATCACCTAAACGATCAATAACATGAGGCAATACTGTTGCTGTGTACGCATTAAAATCAGGTCCTAAACGTTTTATTAACTCAGTAAAGGCTTCTAATGATTTTTGAGATATCTAAAAGAAACAAACAAAAAAAAATAGAATAAGAATTATAAAATGATGTCAATTTAATGTCGTATAAGTACCATTAACTTAAGTGGAATTTTTTTATTTTCTGTAAATTTATTGAAAACAAAATTGACTTTCTAAAATTATTCAACCTTTCTTCTATTTTCTCATCAAAAAGGTTCTTATTCGTTATTTGTAATATCTTAAACACATATAACAAAATTTATTTTATTTAATTATTAACACATTGGAGAAAAATGCTTTATAATGACACTATATTAGGAAAAATGTAAATACCTGAAAGGTTTATTGAGAATAAATTGAGTAAATTAAGTCCAAATACAAGAAAATTGAATTGTCAGAATATTTAGAAATAAATAATTTGATGGTAGAGAATCAAGATAAATAAGGAAAATCGTATCGAAGTCAGATATTAGACAAAAGTTAATACAATAGTCATAAATAATGAAATCAAAATCTACAATGTAAGCTGATAAAATTACTAAATAAAAACACATTATTTGTCTAAGATTAGATCGGTTCCATATTTGAAAGAAAAATTCAATGCACTTTTATCATTGCAATTCTTATTTTTAAAAACAATATATTTTTTTTTTTGCACACATAAAGGAATGAATAATTGTATATATAGATACATGCACTTTAAAGTTGAACTCTTTCAAGGATATGGACAGCAGACAAAATAAACTTTCTATGTTCATAAACTATGATTGCTTCTTTTTTTTTTTTATTTAATTCTCTTGCATACGAAATGAAGCCATATCAATATTATATATTTATTATTATTGTGGTTATTATTATTGTTTGTCATCAAAGGAAAGACGAAAATATATCTACCCGGTATTAATAAAACTATTTTTTATATTTTTTTCCCAGGAAAATAGGGTGTAATACTTTTTAGAAAATTCGAGATTTAATTTATTCCACCAACCACAAACAATTATTAAATTATAATCCTAATACATATTACACCGAGCTGATAAGGATTTCTGAATAGATATATAATTTTCTGAAAACTTTAGATTTCCAGGATGTACCTACCTAACTTAAAAATAAATAAACAAAATCATGATCTAATATGCTCTAATTGAAAATTAAATAAAACCCAAGCATCATTATTAACTGAAACTATATTTATATCAGACGTATGCATAAATGTTATTGTATGTAAAAAAAAACAAAAAAAAAAGAAGAAGAAACAATTGTACTGATTTTAATTTAAATTTTAAAACAAAAAAAATAAATTTTTCTCTTATGTTTTGTGTGGAAAAAAAAAATCGAAATTGATTTCTTCATTATTATTTTTTTTTTAATATAATATAATATTTAAGTATAACAACGCTACATATATTTTTTTCCTTTCATTTCCCATTCGTTTTTTAATTTTTCTCGTTCACCGAAAACTTTATACAGACTAAAAATCACTTTTCATATAATAATACTTTTAAACGTTACCATTCAATATGATAGACTTAGAGAGATCTCATTAAAATTGGTTTACCAGAATTTAAATGTTCGATCTTATTAATAGAGCAAAATTTATAATTAAATTTGAAATTTTACATTTAATTTACATAAAGAATAATCTAAATTTATAAAATTGTTTGAATTTTAATTCATAAATATTTTTCTTTGTAGATTCTTTATGAAACAATAAGCAACCTGGAAGCTAATTTTTACCACTCTATACTATATGTATATAACACATTTTAACCACGCCAGTTACAGGTAAGTTAAATTCACATCATACATTATGTATTGGCAATAATATTTTCTCTTTACTTTCTGAATTAAAAAAAGGTTTGAGAATTTATTTGCATAACAATTTGCCAGCTGGAAGTATCGGCGGCGGAATGTCAATTTTGTAATAATAATTAATAACAAAAACTTTAAAAATTATTTTATACACTTCTTATTGATGAAGATTGTTATTTATTTTTTTTTTCTGTGAAGTCATACAATATAATAAATTATATTTTCTAAAAATCTAACAATAAGATGAATTTTATTATAAATACCTACATATATACATTATACATACATAAATATAATATTAAATCCATTTAAATTAGATGAATAACAAGAATAAAATATTGATTCAACATTTTCATTTTCTTCAAGTACGGTGCAAGTTGTTAGGAAATTATAAATTTTAATTTTTTTTTATTCGTCTTCTCTTATAGTGGGGAGGCAAATAAGGTCCTTGGAAAACAAAAACAGCAAAAAAAATATATATATAGGTAGGTAGGTAGGTAATTATTTAATGTCATTTTCATTTATTTATTATTATAAAAGGTTATGCTTTTGTTTCAAAAATCTTGGAATAAAATAAATGAAAATAATTATTTGATTTATTTTAATAACATTATCTGTATTTCTCGGATTTTAAGAAGGAATTTAATTTAAACTTAGAAATCAGACTAATTAATAATGGGATTTGCACGAAACGAAAATTTAGATTAAGTAATTACAAGTAGTACATACATAGGTAATCACTAATCACCATAACTCTCACTGATGTAGGCATGACCTTAATCCTAAAATGAATTGGCACCAAAGCTGAAGTAAATTATATCAAAATAAGGAAATACATATATTTTCAATTTTTTTTTTTTTAATTCAATAATTTGATGTAATTTTTAATTTAATCATAATTTTCATCAAAATTCATTAAAATTGTGCAAAAATTATTTTAATTTTTATTTTTTTGTTTAAATAGTTAATTGAATTTTATAAATTAAATCAAAAATTATATTAAATCTTTGTTACTTTATTAAGTAGAAGACATTTTTAGAGCAGTTTGGAAAGCATAGATGAATTTAACCTTTGTTGACATAAAATGTATAAGAATATACAAGTACATATAATTTTCTACTAATTGTTAAATTTTTTTTTTTTTTAATTAAAATATACTATTTATTTTGAAGGTTGAATTTTATCATTTTATTTAACAAAAATTAAAGCATAATTTTTAAAAACTACTTCCCTAAAAAAGAAAGAAATATGATAATATTTATATTCTCCATAAAATTTATATTTTTTTTTGTAAGTATAAAAAGAATTCTATTATTCGTTTAATCTCAGGTGATAAGATAAAAATATTTTCATAAAATTTATGTCTGAACTTTTAATTATATTTAGCACCAACTATGAATTAGTATCAAAAAAAAAATACAAATTATGGTAAGGAAAAGGTACTAATTTAAGTTTTATTCACAGTAGTAAAATATTCTGGAATTTGAGCTTCCGGAAAACAACGTAAGGTAATGTTAAACAAAAATTTCAATTACGTATACAAATACTTACTAGGGTATTTATACTTATTTCAATTACAAAAAACAAATATCTTTGATTGTTCGAACTTTGACATTAATTTTTTTCTTTAAATATCATATCTGTATGATTGAAATTACTATAAAAATTTTGGCGATGACATAACTATACGCCCGAAAAAAAAAAACAAAAAACAAAAGAAAAGGAAACTAAATCATAGCATATAATTTTTTTTTTTTTTTCATACGACATCAATTAGTGTGTTTGATAATTTAAGAGAAAAAATAATAATAATACTTGCT
The DNA here is from genome assembly GCA_964007475.1 of Hybos culiciformis. Lineage (NCBI taxonomy): Eukaryota > Metazoa > Arthropoda > Insecta > Diptera > Hybotidae > Hybos > Hybos culiciformis. The sequence continues at coordinate 90,516,671 of OZ023274.1, read as the reverse complement.
TATAATAAAAAAAAAATAAAATTAAATTTTCTTTAATAAAATAATCATGTTAATTTAATATGAATTTAATTTCATTAAAAGACATGCAATTTATGCCACAGTTATTATAAAATTTTATTTTTTATTCACTTTGTTTAAAGTGTTTTAAATAATTTTATTTTTATTTTCATTTTGATAGCCATAGTATTGTGTCCAGAGATGAAATAATACGCAAAATGTCCTATTTAATTTATAGTTGACTAACATGTTAATTAATACCTCGATTAATTCGAAATAACAAGTAGGAACGAAACTTTAATTCATTGAACATCTTTTACAATATAATAAATATCAAGTTAATATCACTACAGTTATCATTCTTTACCTTTTTCAGAGATTGGCTTTTCCATGTAACTTTTTCTTTCTCAATAAAACTTTTAATTGATTCTCTACAAATACAATCTACAAAATTGAATTAATATTTTTGAATATAAAAATTAAAGCACTATAACTATAAATAACTTATATAATGTTCCGCTCTAACCATTAAAAATGCCTTAGAAAGCTTAAGGGGTCAAAATCAATAATAAATTCAATTAGGTGGTAGAAATTACATTCTTCATTTCTAGTCAGCAGTGAAACTAAATTATTTTTATATTCTTTATGTTATATAAAGTAGCATATACTATAACTTAGTATATTTTATTATTAAATAAAAGTATATGAATTTACACCATGAAATAAATATGTACATCACAAAATTTCTACCGGTCATAAGTTTAATCGTTTAATAATAAATTAAGTACATTTAATGTGAACCCTATTTAAATTTATATCTTAAATGAATTTCAAAATATAAATCATAAAAAGAAGGTCAAAAACATAACAAGTAGGAAAACTTCAAAAAGAATCAATCTTCAGAAATATTAATATATTTTTTGTTTGAAAAACAGGAGTGATATTTTTTTTTTATTCCACATATATATACCTACAGTACACATATGTATTTTGTATAAAGTTATGTTTTATTAACATTTTCTTAACCCTTTTTAAAGTCGACAATGAAATGTAAATAAAAAAAAACATCATCATAAACTATCTGCATAGTTAGTTAAAAAGTTTTTTTTGGAAGAGCAGCAAAACAGAACTATGTATTAAAATTATTATTTAAAAAAAAAACATATATGTAAGTACATATTATGGTATTATATTTAAAAAAAATATATAAAATGAACTTATACAATACATAAATATTTTAAATTTTATGTACTTTGAAACAATAATAAAACATAAGTAGTCATATGTATAGACTCAAAATAAAAATCGTAAAATAAACGAATTTTCAGAGATTTAAGTAATATAAAGATAAAACATTTTATTGCTTCTTTCTTACTTTTAAATTCTTCATATTATATTAAACCAGTAAGTTAAATGACATTCTATTAGTCGTGATGCAGTATTGTGTGGTACATTCACCAAGCTACTAATTTCGAATTAAATTTACATAACAAGAGTATTTAATTCTTAGGAAAATTATCTTACTTTTCTAACGGGGAATTGTCACCTTAAAAACTTACAAATAATAAAAACATAAATTATTGTCAAATTAATAAAAAAAAAATATATTTACAACATTTTCCCAAATAAACATTGTGGATCAACGCAAAGAGCGAAAATATTTAATTTTTGCAATTTTATTTTAAGACAAGAAAAAAATATACTTATTTCTAAAAATAAAATTCATTCTGATATCATTTGTTTTTAAAGTATAGTTTTAATTAAATTTGTTAAGCATATAATAAAAACAAAAAATAAAAAATAAAGAAAATGAATGATAAAAATTATATTCTAAAATATCTACATTCACATTTTAGGTACCTACAGAAAATAAAAAGGTTAATGATTTATCAATAATATTTTATGATTAATGTGGAAAATCTTCGAATAAGTATCTATTTGATATTCATGGAATGTTTTTAAAATTTGCGAAGTTAAAATGAATTTTTGATATTCGAAAATAGTTCACAATTACTCGAATGTTATCAAGTAATAATTGATTGAAAGGATTTCATTAAAGTTATTATAAATAGGCATATTTCTAATCTAAGTACTTTCATATTCGAAATTCTTATTAATAAGGAATTACAAAACTAATGAAATTTCAAATAGATTCTATATAAAGAAAAAAGCTTATTTACTAGATTTCTGAACGATCATTTCGGCTTTTTTTTTTTATTTATTAAATTTTATTGCCGTTTTTTATTATTCTATATGTAAATGACATCATCACAGTTAAAACTTGAAATCAGATTTATACTTACTTATTAAAAAAAATATTTTTTCTTAAAAATAATAATAATAATAATGATAGCTAATACATATATTAATAATAATAGTAATAAATAGAATAATAAAAATGGTAACGCAAAATATTAAAATAGAATAACCACCCAAGGCTCATAAAGTTCCGTCAAATATTTTTAAGATTCTTTACCATTACTTACTTCATCATCATCGTCTCCCAGATCTTTTAACAATTTCTCACTGTCACACATCATATTAATTTTAATGTCTTATTTTTTTTTTTTGCTTTGCAAAGTACTAAGTCAATGTTTTTAACCCTTATATGTCCATTTTTACAATTTTAACAATTCAAGACTTTTATTTTCATAGATTTCATATTATTTTAAGTAGGAGATTGTTGCTCGGTTTGTTTACGATTCAAATAAATTGGGATGAGAAAATTTTGAAATAATTTCAAACATTTTATATAGAATTTTTAATTTTTCAAAGTTTTTAGACAAATCCAATTTTATATAATATCCATTTTTTTATCAGGAATGGTTGTATAAAACCGATGAAGCCGACCGATAAATATTATATCTTTATATTCGAATCAGTTTAATTATATCCGTTTTAAATATTATATTTTTAAGTCCAACTTAATTATTTTATTTAACATCCATTCTCAAGTAGTAATGAAAGAAAACTAAAGCTTTAAGCTTTTACTTAAAAAATGTTTTTTATTTTTTATTTCTTTTCAATCAAAAGTTGAGAACAAGATTAGTTCATTTCGGTAAAAATAAAAAATTTGCATTCCATTAAAATGTTAATAAATCAAGAATATATTATGTAGTGAGTAGTTTGAAAGTCACTTAACATCCAGCACATGATCGATTTAGAAATATGTAAATTCTGTTTAGTAGATTAATCAAATATAAATTTAACTAAGTATTGTAGTATTAATTTAGTCAAAATCGACAATGATAATTTATTCTAAAATTAAATGAGTAAGCTTTATTCAGCGGCAGATAAAAATAGTTAAAAAGTATTTATAAAATTTTATGAAAGTATCTAGTTATATTTTTGAAAACGAAGATCAATTCTTTTATTCAGTCTATAGTATTCAGAAGATTCTATTGCATATATTTATTCTGTGTTTAATACTTCTTCAGAAAAACCTACTTACAAGGCCTATATTTTAATTTCGATATTTTATTAATTTTAATTTCAATTTAAATGGTGTTATTTATTTATTTTTTTATATAAATTTTTGGTGATCAATTGCTATTGATAGAATCAAATTTTGTTTGTATTAAAACTTGTTCTGGAATTTAAAAACAAGAGAAGATAAAATTCGTAATATATATGACAATTATATGTATATACAAGTCAAGACCATGAAAAAAAAAAATAACTAACAAAATATATTGCTGTCTTATTACTTAAAATGAAGAATTTTCTTAACACCTACACAAATATCAAATTATGCGAGCTTTTATTCTGGTTTCTTTTATTTTTCACATATGTATTTCACAAAAAAACATGACTTAAAAGAGATTCCCATTTTAAGAAAAAGAGACTTTAAGGCGCGCTGCTGTAAGTAATAAATATAAAATTCTAAAAATTTGAACTTTTTTTTTTCACATTTACTTACCATCAAAAAAAAAAGAAGGAATTCATATTCATTACTTTTATATATAAACTTAAGAGAAAGATATTAAAAGAAAAGAAATTGAAGGGAACATACTATTTAATAGATAATTTTACTATTATTATTTTTAAGGAACTTTCGAATGGACATATGTGTGTGTAAAAAATGAGCTACAATTTGAATTTTATTCGTTAATTGAGCACGATGAGTTTAAGCATTAAAATAAATTATTAAAGGGTAAAGGAAACATAACTACGTCTATTCAGCAGACAAAGAGTTCAACGAATTTATTCTTTTTCATCCACATTTTTGAAATAAAAATTTATTACATACTTATACCTAGTTTACATGATAGTCCAACCGTGGTTGAGTCGAAATGTGGTTGAAAAGAAGTCAAATGTTTACATGATGTAGTCGAAAAGCATGTTGTTATTGAACCTGTGGTTGAATTGAGTTTGAAAACAACAACAAAAACGAAACAAAACAAACAGCTGTTGCTTATTTTTAACCGGGTTAACCGTTTACATGGATAGATTTAACTTAACCGAGCGAATTTCTTGGGTTGAGTCAGGTTAACCCAGGTTAACTCTATCACCGTTTACATGTAGTTGAACGGTAGTTGAACCCGGTTTCAACTCTCCATGTAAACTAGGTAATATTATAAATATTATAATAGAAACGAAATAGAAATAAAAATTTTGCAAATTAGTGATCTATCACACCATAATAATTGATGGTTAAAAACTCTTAAAAGTGAAGTTTTCATCATTATTATTGTTATAATTAAGTATATTGGAAGCAATTGGAATTTTAAATCTATCTAATGACAAGGCCTCTGACAAGGCTTACACATTTCTTCATTCTCGCGATAAATAAATGCAATAATTTTTCATAAATATTAAACACAACTGTTTATAATTTTATTTGCAGTGATATTTTTATTTCGCTTAGTGGAAAACCTTGTATGTACTTTACAATAAATTTATATTTATTTTATATGTTCCACATTAAAAACCATAGCACCATTAAAATTTGCATACTTTTATTAAACTATGTACAATATAGAAAAGGCTATTAAGTACTTTAAAAAAAAAAAGTCTGAAAATAATTTAATTGTAACTCTTTACTAAATTATATTATGCATGGAAAATCTAACAGCTGAATAAGGAAATATTAAAAAAAAAAAAAAAAGCAGTAAGTATATATTTACTTATTTATGTTAACCATAAACTTCCTTTCTATTAAGATCATAAGAAGATTAATGAACCTCTTCTTAGACCAAACAGGAAGTTTGGAAGAAATAAAAGAAATATCAACGTTTTTAAATAGTCGAAGCATAATTTTCGTCTAAATAAGAACTTGTTGATCTTATTATCGAAAAAATATAACAATAACTATATAATTCTATTTTTACGGGATAAAACTACTTATTTTCAATTCTTTTATCCACAAGTTAATTAAAAATTTTTTTAATAAAACTTACCTTAAAATGACTACCAGTTAACCATGGCAGTAATCCATCAATTAATAATCCTAAATCCTGACATAACAATGAATTAGTCTCATCGGTTAAAAAAGTTACTAAATCATCAGCTAAAATAGCTTTTACTCTCATATCAGCTTTAGGCATTAAAGTTATGAAACCATCTAGGTCAGCTGGCTTTCTGTATGCCATTTTCGAGAGATTTTGTTTTTGATGTCAAATGTCAATAATTATAAGTTTTTTTTTTTTTTAATTTTTTTATTTAATATATTTTATTTTAATTGTTTATTCTTTTCGTAAAAGATAATTTTTCAGTTATAAACAATTACAATTTTTTTTTTTTATTAAAATTTATTCAATATTAAAGTAATATTCATTTTTAAAGTATCCAATACAATAACCTTATTTTTTAGGTAATGAAAAGGAATGGCAATTTCAAATTCATTTTTTAATTTTTTTATAAGATTATTTTCAGATTTATTTTTATTTACTTTGCTCATTAATAATATTAATGCAATTTATACATAATATATATAACGTTATTGTGTTCGAATATTCAATTAAATGATGATCCTGAAAAGAAAAGAAAATTATTATTAAAGTTTGAATGTAAAAGTATTTGGTTAATATTGGTTGATGACGACCTCGATGACGACACAACTTAATTTTCTATTTATATTTAAATATTTTACCCGCGAGATCACACAATAAAGTTTTATGTGGATGGATGAGTTAGAATCAACTTAGGTTATGGTTCCTATAGCCCTGCAAAAACAAGGCAAAAAGTACTCAAAAGACTTCCTATAGCGTATCCGCTAGGAGGCTGTAATGTCCTGCAGGGACTTTCGAAGTATTAAGGTCACGTAGCCATAGATGAATTGCACAAGAGGGATTTAAATTTGCAGGGAACAAACTTTAAATCGATTAGTTGTTCGTATGTTTCTGTGAAATCGTGAATAAATACCGTGGATAACTTCACACCGGTGATCTTGACTTATTTTCATAAAAAAAAAAAATGTTCAAATAAATTTCTTATATTATTGAAAATTTATTCCTCGATTCAAGAGTGCGATTTAAATAACAATACTCTTGACTGCTAATCAAAATTTTAAAAATTCACTGTAGATAGCAGCGGCGGCTCGTACATAGGTGCTGCGACACTGCAGAACCCTCAAGAAATTTCTAAAAATTGAACTCATAAATAAATTTTTTGTTAGCTCTGAATTTTTCTTACTTTAAAATTATTTTTAAATGAAATATAACAATTGCTGTAACATTTTATAAACAAGAGTAGCCTACTTTCAGGCTTACAGAAAATCAAATATAGAAAATACAGAAAGTACTTTTCAAAAATAGCTGCGGAAATTTTTTTAACAGATTTTTTGGAACTGCGAATTTCACAGTGCAGGGAATTTTTTTTTCATGAACAATTTAATACATTTTTATTGCTGTTAAGTTTTTTTTCATGACTTGAATGTAAGGAAAAATGCACTGCCACAGAAGCAGTGCGGCTGTATACTTTCTTAAAAATTTAAAAACAAATAGCTATGTGGGAATTTTTTTTGTTTGTTTTGGGATATTTTGAAAGTAAAGAAAAATGCACTGCTTCAGAAGCAGCACAATTTTTATATGGGATATAGGTGGGATGTTTGCTTTTGAATTTTCAAAACTGATATATGAGTAGGTATATATCATAAAACATTTATAATTAAAAAAAAAAGAGGTTGTTATTTTTTGCAGCACCCTCTTTCAAAACGTCCACGGGCCGCCACTGGTAGATAGTAAATAGAAATATGAATAGTGAGATTTTTTCTCAGATTTTAAAACTTAAATGACTCATTTTCATGTATATATTTTTATTCATAATTCTATTATTATTATTATAATATTAATATGTTGTGTTATTTTTATATAAAAAAAATTAATTTGAACAAGATTTTCTTCAAAACAAATATGAAAAAAAAAATCTACAGCCATTTGACACTGTTTTATGTACAAAATACAAAAAAAATATAAAAATAGTTAAAAATATAATACTTATGCACCACAAATACAAAATACAGAGTGTTTCTCAAAGACAATCTATTATGAATTTTTTGATATAAATGTATTAGATTTTTGTGAAATGCCTTAGTTTTAAGTTTCATTGTAGAAAACAGTGCATTGATTCTTATTCTTGCCCAAAGCAAAGTTCATCACGCCTATATGATTAATCAGTATGTATTTCTAATCCCAAATGTACATACTACAGTAAAATAATCTTAGAAATAGACTTTGTGTTACTGATTTATTTTTTGTTGATTTATAATCTTTTCATGTTTTATAAGTTTACTGCATCTGTCGATTCAACTAAACTTATACATGAAAGTATTATATTAAATTTTCTTTTTATCATTCACCTTGTACTAACATCAATGGTTAGTTTTTTATTTTTATTTTTTGAATGGAATTCAGTATTTTCTGCATCGGTGAATACAAAATGTGTGATTTCAGTATTAAAAAAAAAAAAAAAAATTCAAATGGAAATGTCATAAAAATATTAAAAAAAAAATGCATTTATGGTATTTTAATTTTGCAACCAAATTTCGAATAAGTACATATATATATGGTACATGTGTGAATATTCTTCAATTAAAGATATTCATTACAAATCCTTTTTACTCAATTTTATCATGTTTTTGAAGTATACTCATTAGGGATGTTCATACTTTAATTAGAACAAAATATAATTTTTTTTTTTCTAAAATAATGATTTTGTTTTCAAAATTAGCAATAGTTTGCAAATAAAACAAAAATTTTTGCATAATCATCATGTAGTAGGTAAATTAATAGTTTTAATGCGTTGGGGATCGTTATGTTGTATTTAGTGCTATAGAATTTAGATCACTAAATGGAGTATTATATGCGTCAATACACATGCAATCATTTAGATGCATCTGCGTAAATAATGAAAAAATTTAGATGCATCAGCGTATATAATGAAAAAATTTAGATGCATCAGCGTAAATAATGAAATCATTTAGATGTTTCGTATTGAATATTACGTAATACCTAAACAAACATAATATCTCTCACAATATTTCAACACAGCCAAATACAAAAAAAAATGAGAAGAAAAAATATTCTCTCTTTGCAACTACCTCTCCCCGACGCATTAAAACAGTATATTGGATATGTAAACAAAATTTGTTAAACAACTCGTTCTGTATTTACACAAAAATACATTGACACTTGTCAATTTATATCACTCGACCTTCGGTCTCGTGATATAAGTATTGACTCGTGTCAATGTATTTTTGTGTATACAGAACTCTTAATTAATAACAAATTTAGTTTACATATACAATAATCTACTATTAATTATATATTTAACTAAATTTTTTCGAATTTGACTTTATTAATTTTTAAAACATTTTCTCAATAATTATATCAAATACATAAACATAAGTACAAAAAATATTCTTTTCTTTTTTGATTTCAACAAAAAATGAACCTTACGGATGAACATGTTAAATTGTAGTCAGCAATCATAATTTGGTTGGAAAAATTATTGAAATGTACGTTAACGAAATATACGTTTCACCTGAATCTACTTATTTTGATCAGCTTATTTGAAGGATATGTAATTTCAAAATTTAGAATGTTATCCTGAATATTCTAGATATAAAAATAAGTAAGTCTGAAAATTAGGATTGTAAAAAAAAACAAATAAAATGTTCAAATAAAAATTTTAATTTTTTAAAACAAAAAGATGCCTGAAAAGATGTGTTCCTTTTTATCATAAAATTTTCTGAACATATTTTCATGTTCATATCGTTCTACATAGTTACATTACATACTATAATATACACTTAAATATCATACCTAATTATGTATTTATATATAAGTAGTTCAACAACTTTACTGCAGAGTTATCAGTTTTTATTTTATCAAACTATTTAACTTTTAACAAGGATTTTAATTTTAACATAAAAATCATAATTCCAAAAAGAAAAACAATATTTTAGATTGTCTGAATAGTCTGTGTTTTTTCAAAGAAAGAACAGCAAAATAATTTCATATCTTAAATACTTAGATAAATTTATGCATTTAACTATATAATATTGACTTTTAAGTTAAAAAATAAACTGAAATTTAATAAATAAATATGATTTAATTTTTCGATGAATCCGAATAAAAAAATCAAAATTGGCAATAAATGATTTCGGTTTTAATCAATTAACTCGCAATTAACTTATTTAATTTAAAATTGGCAAATCAGATCGAAAAAACTAATTTTAACTAGGTAGGATTTTTTTTTTTTTAAATTTAAGTTTTTATTTTCTCATTCTGTGACTTTTCAAAAATAATATAAAATAAGATGAAAACTCAAGGAACACTATCTGTCTTTGATCTAAGTTGATAAATAAGTACGTACGTCAATAAAAATTTCAAAATAAAAAGTGTACAATTCATTGCTATCGTTTCTTCTGTGAACCTTTCGACAAGTTTATCGAGTTTATATTTTCATAACTTTTAAAGTGGGTGTACCTAAACTTATGAATGTAGACTATATGTATCTCAATTCCTAATATTTATATTCCCTCGGCCTAAAATTAAATATCATGCATTCTATTGGATGTGTTTTAAAGTCATATGGGATATTTCATAATAGCTAATAAGTACTAAAGTGATATTCTTTAAAATTGTAATTATGGCTTTTGATCCCAAGAGTAAAAATGCAAGGTTTAAATCTCATCGCACACGCAACATACATTTATATAAAAATATAATTTTATTTTCCCAAAAATATTGATAAAAACAAAAGATAGAACTTTTCCTAACAAGCCGCGCCAGCTTCTATAATTTTAATTAAAAAACTTTTAAAAAAATATTTTAGATTAAATATACATTCATTTTATTAAGCTGTTATTTTTTTTTTTTTTTTAAACTTTAATTCATAAATAAGCGCTATAAATTAACAATTTTTCTAAATTTAAACCTCGAAGCATATCATACTTAACTACAAACATACATTGTTTTGTACAAATTATATTTTAAAAGTACTTATATTTTTCATTATAATTTTTTGCAAAGTTCATTAATAACAAGATAATTTATTTTAATTTTTAAACTATGAAAAAAAAAAATAAATTCATAATGTTATTAATAAATAATAAATAAAATTAATAAAACAATAGTTACCTATACAAGCTAAACAAAATATGAGTTTCAGAAAAAAAAAAAAAAAACTTTTATTAAAGTACTTTATAAAAGTGTAGGTAAAAAAGTATCTGTTTTCAAATGAAACAAAATGTGACGACGATTAACATAAGTAACTAATTTCTCTAAATAAATCATAAATTTTATAAACTTATTATTATACAGCTTTGAAATTGAAATATCTACATATTTATATTTTACTGCTTATATCGTTATGAATTTTTCATTTTATAATGGGTATTATTATGTTCACAATGAGTTTTACTCTAAGCCGTCTACTTAAGTTCAATTTGGACTTCATTCAAGATTTCTATTTCGTAGAATGTTGATACTTAAGCATCAGTTATGGATTAATAATGAATTTATTTGACGAATCGAACTTAAATGGGGACTTATTCGATAGTAAAAAAGCCAAAAGAATTTCTCCTACTAATTGTAATACTTAATCAGAAAAGTGAATTTTACATTCGTGATCTACTAAAGAGTTTTAAAATAACAATGGGTATCAGATAAAACTTTACTTTACTTTCTATGGCATATCTACTTTTTTACATTAATAAAAAATAGAATTTGTGTGCACTTATGTCAGTAAGTAAATTGAATTTTATAACGAATGAATTTTGCATTCAATTTGTTATAATCGAACCTCTAGCTAATACATTATTTTTAATAACTTTTGTAATTGTTTTTTTTTTTGTTATAATACTCATTGAGAAAAAATTAAATCTCTTAATATATACCTAATTATGCATAGGTACATATAGAAAATTTTTGTAATGAAAAATTATTAGAAAAATATATTTAGTGATATAGGTATATATACAAAAAATAATAATAATAATAATATTATGTTAAACAAGCAAAAATATTAAAACAAATGATAATAAAGGAAATACCATAATAAGCACAGGCGCGCCGAATCATCAAAATATTATTCAAAATCAAAATAGAAAGAGAAATTTTTTTTTTTTTTTCGTATACGTACATTTATATTATGAAGTTTTCTAATACTCCTCACTATTTAATTTTTAGTTTGTGGAAAAACATAAGATGAAAATAATATAATAAAAACTAGATATTGTTGGAGAAGCGAACAAAAAAAAAAAAATATTAAAAAAAATGTTTATTATTGAAAAGTATAAAATATGACATTCATTATGAATGGGATCAATGAACACGAAAATTAAATATTAAATAATTTTTTCCAATTTAAAAAAAGCAAAACAAAAAATAAAATTATATTATTTTTTTTTTTGTTAGAGTTAGACATGCCTATCATTTCATTTCATTTTTTTTTTTTTATGTCATAAAAATTTCTTATCAAAACTATTTATAAAAAATAAAGTTTTCTCTATGCTTAAAATAAAACTGGAATAAACTGACCTGTCATAACATGGAATAGCTTTCAATCTCAATCAAACAGTTCAAAATCGATATTAAGGCAATTGAACTGAATAATCCTTTACTTTATTTAATTTGAAAATGAAAGGAAAATATTTTTTGCATGATCTTATATAAATATAATGTAGTTTTTATATTTAAGTATGAATATTTACTATACATTACAAATTAAGAGGATTGATCTCTAATAGTCAATTTCAGTTTTATGACTTCAAAAGACGACCAGACCAAGTCGAATATTATGTAATTTATTATGTTATATAAACAAAAAGAATTTGAAACTGAAAGTTTTAAAATAGCAGAACAAAAAATTTCAAGTTAACAGAGAATTGCTACAACAACGTCTTGTATATCCAATAGTTTCAATGGGACTCATAAAACCTATGTTGCATTGCAATATTTTCAAGCTCAAAAGAGGAATAATAATACGCGATCTGTATTTGGACCTTCAAACTAACCATTGCTTAGAACTAACCTCAGAACTAACCTATAAACTGGCTTTTTTCGTACAAAAAAAAAATACATTAAGTTCCTTTTTTTCTGTTTTTTTTTGTATTTTCAGGTGGTTGGAACTTTTTTATGTGAATATAATAAAAATGAAAAATTTGTCCTTAAACTTTACCTTTTTAAGGTAAAACAAATGTGCGAGTACGGAAGGCAACCTCAGATAGAACTAATCTTTAAACAGATAATCTATATCTATAAGTTTAATATCAAGTCTTGAAAAATTAGACAAAAAAATTACCTATAGGTATAAACTTAGTCAAAGATGACATATAATAAGAAAGGAAACCTCCTCTAAGAAAATTTTTCTCATTCCGCCAAAACTTATCTTTCTGTTGTGACGTGTTGAAAGAAAAAAATCCTTTGATGTCGCATTTAAACAAAAAAACATGTGGAAAAAAATATTTTTTAAATCTACAGGTCAATCTTTAACAAATAATATTTTACAAGATAAATAACTTATAAAAAAAATAATAATTTCAGGATTTAAAAGAATTAAATTAAAGAAAACTTCTTTAGAAAAATTATAAACATTTACTTCTCGATTTTTTATTAAAAAAATTATCTACCTATCTTCCTATCTATCTATGTATACATATACAACATAGAAATTAAATACTGTTCTTACTAGTCCGAATAAGGTTTTTAGGGAAAGAAAAATTGGAAAAGTTGTCCGGAAAATTCGGGAAAAAGTGATAGAACTTTTTCTATGGGCTTTGATTATATGAAAAAAAAAGTAATGCCTTGTTTATAGCCACCACAGTAAAGTAATTTTCGGAGGAATGTTCCGGAAACCTATTCGCAGCTAATTTTATCTGAAAGTAAAAAATCAACTGCAAAAAATATAAAAAAAAAATTTTGACAGGATAAGGTGTCTGAAAAAAAAAAATTCAGATAGGAAGGAAACGTAATGAAAAAGAAACAAAAAAATAATTTTGTGAAGTAATGAAATTTTTCAGATAGCAAAAAAAAATAAATTTAATTTTCTTAGTTATTTGAAAATATTTTTATAAAATTCTTTTTACGAAAAATAGATAAAATTAATATCTTGATTTTCAGTAAATTTGCTTAAATATAAATAGAATAATAACATAGAAAATCGGTTTTTACGGTACCATTTTTTCAGATAGATAGGTAAATTAGATATAAACAAGGCATTAAATTAACCTGTCAATTAAGAAAATAAAAGCATATAAAAAAAATTATTAGTTTTTGTTGCTGTTCTTGTTTAAAAAATTTCTAAGAGGGAATTTCCTCGGGAATTTCCTATTTTATTATAGTCATCTTTGACGTACCTATTATTTTACAATGCAACCGAATTTTTTTTAAATATTCGTAAAATAAGTAGGTATACTGTACAAGTACGTTGAAGTAGACACCTTATGTTTGTCAATACTCCGATATGTAATTAATTATTAATTTTCAAATCATAAGCAATTAGGTAGGATTTAGGTATACCTACCTACACAGTGTTTCTTCGTTTGTGACTAGAATTTTGCCTATTGCCCGCAATAATTATTAGATACCTATCTCTCATTATTCACTAACTACAAAATTTTTCTATACCTAGGTAAGTTTATATTTTCATAATTTTGTTTTCAATAAAGAAAACAAATAACAAACCATAAGTTTACTTATTAATCTCATTCAGGAAATGTTACTAAAAACAAAAAGAAAAAACTCGTGATGAAAACTAATAATAATAATTTCATAAAAAAAAAATTTATAAAAACAAACTTGAAACTCCATTTCTGAATGAAAAAAAAAAATTAATTTTGTCAATTTTAATTCAAAAAAAAGCATGATTTTTATTAATCAACACACCACACACACACACACACAACCATCTGTAATGAAAAATGACTCATCTATCCTAAAAAAAGAAACATTAAAAATAAAAAGAAAATTTACCCATGTAAGGAAAATTTACGTAAAAAAATAATCCTACAGCTGTAGGTATATAATTTTTCCTCAATTACATAAAAAAAAAAGTAAGTAGATATACCTATATTGCATTTTATTCCAAGCTTCAACAAAATCAAATTTTCTTGAATTCTTAATGCAATATCTAAAAAAAACCCCCCCCCTAGATAAATAAAGCATAAAATATAAAATAAAAATATTATAAAAAATCGAAATCCGCAAATAGGTCTAAAAAAACATCAATAATATTATTATTGTTTTTTTTTTTTTTTATTTAATACAAAACCAGGAAAAACTATTGATACTTAACAGATTTTTTTTTTTCATTGGAAGAAAAAATAAAGTATGGTAACTTTCTTTTATATACAGTCGTAAAGGTAATATTCTATTCTATATATTAATAAAATTATGTACCTACGAATCGTAGATACAAAATATAAGGTATATTAAGGTATGTATCTTTTAGATGTCTATCTTTTATAGAAATTTAAAGGTACGTAGTTCTGCAACTATTCTTGGCCTTGCAATTAGAATAGTACGATTATTAGATTCAATTCTAATGTAATAATAATTGCTTGTAATATCGACAAAAGCTTAACTTCCAAATTCCAATTTCAATTAACTGGATTAATAAATTCTTAGATTTTTTTAAATAAAGCTAAGGAACTTACTATCTAATTAAATATTTTAATATATTTATATAAATATTACTATAATCTTTAAATTCAAAAGAAATTTATTATATCTTATGATTAATAAAATCTATAGTTTCTTCTTTTGTTTTCCTATTACGTCGAATTCGAGTCCAATTCAAACGAATCTCCGTTTTGAATATTTTTTTTTTCTTTTTCTTTCAAAAAATCCAAAAAAATTACAATACCAAGGTAAATATCTAGGTACTTATCTACTTAATTTCAATGAAACCCAGAAAATCTGTAATTTCAAGTTATTTGTTACCCGATTTTTTCCTTATTTTATTTTCATTTTTTATTAATTCTTCAATAAATATACTCATTATACTTAAATACTTTTAAATCGTGTCAATTTCAATAAAAACAAACTTTATTTAAATTAAAAGTAGGCAGGTAGGTATATCAATAATTTTTTTTTTTCTTTTTTTTATATTTATTTTATTTTATAATTCAACTCAATAACGTATTTAAAGTTATTTTTAAATCCTTTTATAATTTAAATAAATAATAAAAAAAGAAAAATGCAAAAATATTTGCTGAAGTTTATATTTTACATTACTCATTAGGTAAATACTATATGCACATACCTACCTATCTAAAAGAAAAACTTAGGTAAATATTTTTTTTTTTAATTTCCCTTTTTTAAGTTGTAAATTTGAAAAAAAAAAAAAAAAAAAATTTATGAATTAATTTTCAGGGTGTCTGTCATCTACGAAGATAGGACAATATAGTTAATTTTAATGCAATCAACTAAACTTAGTATATAATATGTATCTTATAATAAGTAAATAGGAATATCTAAATCAAATTACCTACTTAAGATGCTTATTCAATATCATATATGAAGTACGGACATCAACTTTTATTCTTTTTTTTTTTTTTCGAGGCACTGGAAGACAGTTCTGAAGTTATCCAAAATTTCATTCAAATGTATGAACAACGAACAACTACGCGATTTAAACTTTTTTGCCTGCGAGTTTAAGGAATTAACACATAATTCATGTTAGGCTAGCAGACACTTTTTTCGAAACCTCCATGTGATTTTGTGCACATTTTTTTTTTGCTATTTTTCCCCCCAACTTCAGAAACTACTTAACCTTTCTACAGATAACTTTTTCGCCTGAACCTAAATTCCTAAAATATAATTTTCAGTATAAAATCGTTGATAATCCAAGAAATAACGTCGAAAACGATAAAATTTGTTTATTATTAGGTACAAATAACAACTTGCATTTATATTAGTAGGTACCTACGTATCTTGTAACAAAAATTAAAGTTTTTATTTAATAAAATAAGTTTTTTCCGAGTTTATCTGTATGATATCTTCTGGGGCGAACAAAACACAAAACTTTCAAAATTTATAAAAATAAAATTAAGCAGCTTAAAAGTTTTTTTTTTAATATTTGGGTTTTTAATATTAATTACTAACTAAAGTTGCTATAAAAAACGTAATTTTATTTAGGGAATTAATTTGTCTTCTTAATTAAAAACTTTAATTAATTTACCATGACCGTAAAAACTTATGTAGGTACCTACCTATATACATATATTTACCTACCTTCATTTTATCTTAGTAGGTAGGTAGTTTTTGATTGAAAGAGAAATTTTGACAGATAGGTAGGTTCCTATACGTACATCAGGTAGGTAATACAAACCAAGTGAATTTCTAAACCAAATATTGCTTTTATTTATTTTTTCAACTTTTTTTTTCCAAATACCAATTCTACATCCAAATACAAATTTAAAATTTTATTAAGGTAGGTAGGTAAGTAAGGTAGGTACCTAGGTAGGTATTTTCATTTAAGTTTATTTTTTAACAACTTCGTCCATTTGTCGCAGCTTTTATATTTTTAGGTAGGTACCTATCTACCAACGTTTGTTTATTTTTTTATGAACCTATTTAAATACATACTGAGAATTTTAAACATAATTCTTTCGATTTTGTGTTGAAATTTATTAATTTCTGAAAGTTTACATGTTCTAAAAGAATGTAGGTACATCTGTAAGGACTTTACGAACAATTGAGTAAGAATTTGTCATCCAAAATCCAAATTCTTGGAAGCAATTTGCTCGAATTTCGAGTCTAGACATATTTGAAAGGTCCCACTGTAGAGCATCTCTCTTTTCTACACTTATTTTTCATAATAATTCATTAAACTGCAAATTTTAATCGTCATAAAAATGGTCCTGAACGCGCGCACAAAGTAGTTAAACTATCTATCATATGTTGTTTTTATTTTCAATTTAATTGTGTATTGGGTTATCCGTCATCATATTCGGATAATTGAACACAATCATAAATTTAATTCCCGGATAAGGTTTAGTTTTAAATGCCTCACACAGAATTAATTTCAATGGAGTTTTTTTTTTTTCCTTCAATTTTTTCCTTTCTGAAAATTTTTTATTTTTAATTGTTTCTAAAATTTATTTAAATTTTTTATAATCTAATTAAACTTCTCTTGTATTTTCATTCACAAAAACAAAAATAAAAATAAATGTTGAATAACTTTTTGCGGCAGCAGCAACCAAAGCAACAACAGGGACAGTGAAAAAAAAAATTTATTAAAAAAATATTCGCATGAAACACACCTTTTGCCCTTTTTGGCTTCTTTTTTTTTTTTTTTCAAAAGAAATTTTTCCTTTTTATAAATTCTTTAACTTTTCAGATTTTTGTATATTTTATTTTGTTTTATTTTATTCGTAACACTTTTAAATAATATTTTATTTTTATTTATTTTTCAAGTTTATATTTAAATATTTTTTAATTTTATTGAGAAAATAAATTGCGTGAAGAAAATTCCGTCACTTTTCTTTCCGATCTGCGAAAATTTTGATGATTTACCAATCACAGTTTTCTTGTATAACGCCGCAGCTTTTTACGACATTTTCGAAAATAATTTCGGAATCTAACCACAGCTTAAGTTATTATTAAATAAATTGAAATTTATGTGCTATTGGGTTAGTCCATAGAATTGAAATAAAAGAGTGTGAAAAGAAAAATTCTATTGAGTGCAGAGGATTGAATTAATTATGGTTTTATCTTTATGTTGCAAAATAAAAATAGTAGTATACCTTGAAAAAAAAAATGGGGATCAAATCCTGAAACTTATTAACTCATTAAACAGGCAAGTTTACGGAAACTACGGATTCGCAGTTTGATAACGTCATCTTGTAGAACTCCACGAGTTATGGACTGGTCCCACCTAATTGAGGTATCTGAATTAATGGTACCTACCGTGAAAATCGATTTTCTGAAAAAAATATACTAGGCATTGGAAAATAATCAATACTAGGCATTGCACTATGCATTGCAAAATAATCACTGCGTTTCATCTTTATCTGAATTTTTTATTCCAGGTACATTTGCTGTCTACTACTACTACACTGTGGCATTTCATAAAGTTTGATTGACGTTCATTAATTTTTGATAAAAAATTAATATATTTTTTAATATTTCTTAATTAAATTTTCATACAAAAAAAAAAACTAATAACACCAATTTGTTTTTGCGATTAACACCAGGGGTATGAGCTCCTATTCAATTGTGCTTTGGTGGTTTCATTCATAGCATACCGCATACTGCATACACCCGATGCAAAAAAAATCTAAATGTAAATAACTTCATAAAAAATAAATAAACAAAAAAACGAATATCTTATTATTATTATTATTATTACCTATCCGATCATAATCATTTCCATATATCCATCCATTCAGTCCATTACTCTTTTGAAAATTCTAACATGTTTTAATTAAAAAAAATAGTAAATCGAATTCAAATTTATATTTTTTATTCTGAAAATTGGATAGTAGTAAATCAACAATGATGGATGAACAGGCTTGTCCTAGATGTAAAACAACGAAATATAGAAATCCGTCATTGAAATTAATGGTAAGAAAAGATAATTTTATTTACATATTACGACGTGTAATAGAATGATTGGGCTTGGATTATAGCCAAAAGAACGAAGCGAATCATAGCGTTGAAATTGTAAACCGAACTATTTAGATTCAACCAAAACTTTAAAAATCGTTAGGTAACAAAGAGTCAATTTTATTTGTGCTTGGTTATTACAAAAACCCCAAGTTTGCGGCTTGTTACGACTCATAAATCCAAAGATAAATTTTATTTATAGAATAATATAATACCTAGCCTACCTATCTAATAATAGTAATAAGTTTCGATACCTATACAGAAGAACAGTAAAACATTATATAGTTTTTTTTAGGTCAATATATGTGGTCATCAATTATGTGAAAGTTGTGTTGACTTATTATTTCTTAAAGGATCTGGTGCATGCCCAGAATGTAAAGCACCATTGCGTCGAAGTAATTTTCGTATTCAACTATTTGATGATCCGATGATTGAAAAAGACATAAATATAAGAAAACGAATTCTTCGTGATTATAATAAAACAGAAGAAGATTTTTCTACCAACCGAGAATATAACGATTATTTAGAAGAAATTGAAAAATTAATTTTCAATTTATGTAATGACATTGATATTGTGAATACAAATAAAAAAATTGAGCAATATAAAAGAGAAAATCGCGAGGTAATTTTACGAAATAAATCCAAACTAAATCGCAGTGAATACGAGTTGGAAGAATTATTAGAAATCGAGAAAAGACATCAAGAAGAACGTCGCCTTGAATTAATAGAAATTGAAAAAGAATATAAAAAAAAGAAATTGCGTGAAAAAGAAGCATTAATTGATGAGCTAATGTTTAGCCATGGTGATGCTTCCAAAATTGTTAGCACTTTTGCAGAACAAGCTGAAAAAATCAGGGAAGAAGAAAAAATTGTACCAGCAGCAAAACAACCAACTGAATTTTCAACTGGAATTCAATTCACTAAATCAAATTCACAAGGCTTTCTTCCATTGCCGAAAATTGATGAAGGACCTCCATTCGTTCATCAGCCTATTAAATTGAAAACATTTGGACCAGCCGTACCAAGCACCAGCGAAATTGATCGACTACATTACATGAAACACATTCGAAATGAAAAACCGGAAGAGCGATCCGGTGGTTATCGTGCTACAATAACTTTGAATAGATGTTTGCAAGAGGCCTTTCAAGGTCTTTTCTATTAAAATTCTTTTTTTTTTATTTTAATTAAATTTTCATAAAGTACGATTCAAGGACTGCAAATTCCGGCTTACGCTGATTGAAATTTCATCTAGCTAAATTTTATAGTTTTATCATCCGGTAGTAGAAATTTTATTTGTATCTTAAATTTTAATATAATTATGCTATACATTACTTAGTACATTTTAAAAAAAAAAAAAAATATTCTGAAAACTTTTGTATTTGTACGCAACTTTGTACGCAACTTTTGTGCTTTATATAAATAAAATAAATACTTAATAAATTAATTACAATTTTAAATATTTTATTTTTTTGTTGAAGGAAAATTGGAAACCTAAATTTGTGGCTCATATGAAATACCAAAATCTGAATCTTCGAAAACGTTTTCAATCCTTGATGCATTAGAATTATTAAATTTTTAAGATTTTCGGAAAATAACACTTAGCCAGTGAGTTCGATGATATGACTACTATATAACATATTAATAAACAACAAAATGCATCGGTCCAAACGTTAAATTTATGTTTATTTTAATCGGTGAACACAAATTAGTGTCGTCCTTCACAATGCGTTTGTAGTAAACGTATAACGCGATGTATTTTTATCCTTTTGAACATAATACAACATATTTAAATATGTTTTAAAATATATAAAATCTAGGTTTTTTTCAAATTTTAATTATATTCAACCTCTTCAATCTTATTTAATAAAAAACTATGTTTTTTCTTTATTATGGATTTGTTAACAAATAAATTTGTGTAAAACCATAATATATCCAATATGCTAATAAATTGTTAAATAAATAAATAATTAAAATTAGAACACAAGTTTTTTATCACAGAATATATACTTTATTTTTCCATTTTATTTAAATTTTCTTAAACATTGATTAATATTATTGGTTGATTCTAAAAAAATGTTTACAAGAATTGTAAAAAAAATTCTACTTCACAATAAATGAGTTCTTATAGAAATTTTATTAGAAAAACCTTACAAAACTAATTATTAATTTTGACAATAAATAGCTACACTTTCAATTTTAAAAAAACCAATAAAAATACTCTTCGAACTCAATTGCTATTCGGTAGTGATAAATATTCATTACTCTAATTTTTAACTTAAAGGCAATCAAATATTTTAATCGAAAATTTATAAAATGCAAAATTCAGGGCTGTAATTATAATTTTCATAAAATTATTCGAAACAAAGGAAAACTTTTTATGATTTCTCTGCCCTTTTAAATCTGTCCTTTAAACCGAAAAATGTAAAATTAGAGTATTTAACACGCAGTCTTTATTCTTTTATTAACAATATTTTGATTTTGGAGAAATTATTTGTTAATTTTTTTCTAAATAGCAGAAGTTTATATCTTACAATTATAATGTCTTTGATATTAATATTGTTTTTCTAAATTCAAAATTTTGCATTTTACTAATTTTCGAAATTCAAAATAAATATTTAACATATCATAATTTTATGAGTTAAAAATTATTTTACTAATAATAAACTGTGAATTTTTATCAATCTAAAAAAATAAGAACTAAGATAATTATAAACTATCAACCTCTGAAAATAAATATTTTATTAACTATTGATAATATTTAAATCTATTTTCAATTCAACACTTTCTAGCCTTCCATTACAAATTTCGTTTTAATATTAACTTTCATGTTTAATTTTCGCAGGAATAAAAAATCTTTTTTTCAACAAATTTATGCTAAAAAAAATTTTTTCTCTACAGAATCCTATGCTTGGGACATTATAAAACGCTTGAATGAATCTTTCATAAATTTAAAAAATCGTAGTACCTAGCGTTTTTTAATTATTATAGGTATGAAAAAAACACATCGGAATCTTATTTTCAATGAGGTTAGAATAATCACTGTTCTATTTCCCTCCAAAACACTTTTTCATCCCAGTTTTGATTATCAAGAGAACCACATCACATGGTTGTTATGAATTGAAATAGTTTCTCGTCAATGCAATTAGAAATGATATAATTTCATTGAGAATTTTAAGAACCAAGAATAATGCTTATTGATTTTCATTTTAATTACACTTAAAGCATAACTAAAACATAAAATATTTGCATCTCATTATTAAGCATTAACTTTTTTGGATCCACGAAAACGAAAATAGTTTTCACTTTTGGTAAGACACACGTTTTTTTTTTGTAACAAACTACAGAATGTATTTTTACCAGGCAGGTTATAATAAATTCTGTGGATTGTCAAAAGAAAAACTTTTGAGTAATTTTTTTTATTAAGTTCGTGCTTGCCAAATGTCAGAAAGGTTCAAATTTTGTTTCTCTGTTAAGTGTTGAACGAAAAAAAAATCTAAATTTATTCTAAATGCACTTAACTTATTACAAAAGAAATCACTTTTTACATAGTAATCTAGTTCAAATCATCGATTAAAGTTAAATAATAAAATAAAATTTGGTATTAACCAAAGTAGGTTTGTATGATTAAAATTACATATTACTGTATTTCTTTGGTGAATTAAAAAAAATTGCAATATTTTAACAAAATAAAAAATTATTATCATAGAGGTAAAATTGTAGAGCAATGTCATTAACAAAATATAAATTACAACCCAAATGTATAAAAAAGATATAAAAGAGAGCTAGAGTTAATAATAAAAACATTAATGATACTCATATATTTTAAAAATCAAATCTTCTTTCCTTCGTTATTTTATTTATTAGAAGATAAAAAAAATCAAACAAGCTAAAAATAATATGTAATTAATAAAATAATGGAAATAATTCAATGTGTTTCTATAAATATTCACCATGACTTAATTTATTTAATTGAGTATACTGTTTATTCCTCATTTTGCTCTCTTTATTAATAACTACATCCTTATAAATAAAAAATGTACTTTAGAATTCTAAATATGTATTACGAATATATAAGAACATTTGCATTAATATTATGTTCAGCTTATTACTTTACAATAGTGACAACACGATTGGACTTACCCCTTTATTTACGAACTCAATGTGAAGTGATACTTTTTCGAAAATCCTTAACTCCATTTCATTTGAGTTGGAAAAGATATGAACATCACAAACAAAATTCATCGAAATAAAATAAAATTAAATAAGATTTGCAAACAAATATCTCTTCACAGTAGAATGGAGAATTAAATGCCTCTATTAAACTGTTGCCAAATCAACAAGTAATGTAACATCCAAAAACTTTAGGTACATTGTACATTTTCGAAATTTATAAATTTAGGAAAATCAATTTTGTTTCGGATCCTTAAATTGATTTAATGACGATAAACAAAAGTATTATAAATGAGCAAACAGAAGGCTGAACAAAATATTATGACAAATTTGTTTTCACATAGTTGAAACTGTAAATAGTATTAAGATCATTTAAAAAATATATAATATTTTTCTTTTCTTATTCAGAAAATTAAATTAATTTACTTTTTAAAAATTAATTTAAATTTCTTAATTAAAATAGTATTAATTTAACATCTATACTTGTTGAAGAGAAAATTATATTGACACTGGTAAAAAAAAAATATATATATTTCCTTAAAAGCATTTTAGGTAAATGTAGACTACAATAATATTAAAGATATGTTATGATGATTGAAAAATATTCAAATATGACTAATCTAAATTTTAAAAATCGATGTTATTTTAAAAATCCTTTATTTTTTTTAACAATCATTTATAGTCAACAAATGAGACCCAAGTTTGATGTTAAGAGCTAAAAAAAGATGAGAAATTTCAGAAAATATTATCTACTAACTAGTAGAAATAATTAATAATTTATTTTCAGGTCTTGCTCCAAAAACTTACTAAACTTAAACTTGATCTTTTTATTCCGAAATATTAATTTTATTTTACTTTTATAAAATTTATTTTACATAACGTAAATGCAAGCTCTGTTTAATATTTCAAAAACTTTTTTCTAAGACTGGGAATAAAAAAATAATTTGGATTTTAAAAATAAAGGATTTTTAAAATACCTAAAAGTTATTGAATCCATTAAAAATATCAAATGGACAATTTATATAAAAAGAAGATAAATGCAGTTCATTAATATAGATGGATATCCTAACAATACTGAAAGTCTAAAAATTCCAACATTTATGGCTCTGAAAGAGACTTCATACATTTTTTGAACTTAAAACACTATTGTACAGTATTATATGCCTAATAATAAGACATAATTATACAATATCAAGAAACTTCTATTTCTAAAATAATGTGAGATTTAGTATATATATATTTATAATATATATCAATATAGTATTAAATGTTAATATGTATTTCCTGTCAAATTGATTTTTTTTCTTACTCAGTGCAAGTAAAATCAATAATATGAAAACTCACAATAGTTAGTTTTAATTGAAAAGCAATAATGGCCATAACAATTCAAATTCAAATATTACTTTCAGTATTTTTACGGAAATAAAAAAAAATCTCAATCAAACAATGTAAAAACATTCTGTTTAAAAATATTTACATTTTTATGGCAATACTAAATACTTTTAATAAATTCATAATGTTCATTAGAATTAAATTATTATTATTAATGTTTAAATTTATTATCAATATCATATCCTGCATTATAATATCAAAGAACTAGTTCTCAAATGATTTTTGTAATAAATAAATCCAATGATGATCAATTTTCATCTCATCTATAAATTTGCAATGGTATCTCAGAAGAAACTGTGAAATTCGTTACTTGAACCTTAATTAAAAAGAAAGAAAAGTATACGTAAGGAACAAAATTATACGTGCAATAATAATTATTTTGAACTTAAAATTAAGAATTAATTTTATTTTTTTTTTTCAATTTTCAAAATAAAATTTTTATATCATCAAAATCTTCAATACATAAAAGAAACTAAAGAATTTAAGCTATTTTTTTTCCTTTTTCATAAATCTACAATACACTATAATACCTACAATAATTTATACCTGATCTTAAATTAATGGAGGATCATCATTCGTGTCTTGGCTCATCATAACATCTTCATAAAATGGCCGTTGTCGACGCCGTCTCATTTGGTATTCTCGAAATCTTCGAATAATTTCTAATCGTTTGACACCATAAGCAGCACAAATTACAAATAACACTATAAAAATCGGTATTAATATTCCACCAATTAAATGATGTGATCCAACAGTTTCATTTGGATTTATCACAGCATTTGCTTTTTTTGGAAGACTACCATTACTATTTGCATTAATATCTGTTGTAGTCGATGTAGGATTAAAAATACAATAATCACTATCATTATTGAAATTTTTATTAAATGAATAATTTTCTAAACACTGGCAATCATTAAATTGATCATCACGCTGATTACATTTCGCATTTTCAGGACAACTGCGAATTTTATGGATGTCACATTTTTTCACTAAAAAAAAAATTAATAAGAATTTTTAAGTCTTATGTTTATTCTATTTTTTTTTTTACACCATTCTTTTTAAATAAAAAAAACAATATGTCGTGTTCAGACAGCAACTGCTTTGAAAATAAAAAATTATAATTATCTACACTTTGCTGTTGTTATCTTATAACATTGAAATTGAAGGTCTAGCTTTTCTTGCAATATTTAGTGAGAAAAATAAGAATGAATGCGTGCTTTAAAAATTTTTTCAATCAACCTATCAATTTGTCAAAATAACTCCCCAAATTTTTTTTTTAATTTTTTTTATTTGATAGCTTAAAACAAGTTCAAAATCAAAATTTACATATGAGTGGTTACAAGTTGGATACAAATAATTTCATTACCTTTTAAAAAAAAAAACAAGTTAACATAATATTAAGATATTAATAATGTATAAATAAACAAAAAATAAAAATATCACAAACTATAAATGATTTTGATTTTATCAAAAGAGGATTAAAATATAGATTAGCATTACAATATAAATAGTTATAGATAATGTATTTAGATAAGTATTTAGACGACAACATTTACATAATCCGGAGCCATCCATTAAGTCAATACTCATATTTCGTACATAAATACGTAATTTTAGTTATTACAAATGTAATGAAAATTAAAAACAAAAATTTCTTCCAATTTTTATTATAATAGAAATAAATTAATAAAAAAAAATAAGATCAATATACTTTTGAATAAATTAAATTTAAACTTTGTGTTTACAAATCCTATAGTAAGTTTAATAAAATTAATGATAAGTATATCATTGGAAAATTTTACATGACTTAAATGAACAAAAAAAAAATAAAAAATTTAAATTATTATTGTTTATATTGATAAATAAATACTCTTTGTCAGAATGTACCTATTTATGGTTCAAAAAAAATTTATTATTTTTGTTATTATTTCTCTTTGTCTTATCTTAATTTCTATTCTAGTCATTAATATTTATTCAGTAAGTATGTACACAATAATTGAATTGTAATAAAGAATTTACACTCTTCTGAAATTTTAAAATAAACTTACATTATAAAATTTTTTAGCCTTAGCCTACTAATCTACATCGTAGCATATCTAATAGAACTTCTTTAACCGTACCTTACCTACATGTTTTATAATTTTGAATATTTAAAAATAATACTCAATTCGACACTTCCAAAGTGCCAGTATTAATAAGTATCTGCGACTACCTATACCTAATTATTAATATATGCCTATTAATCTTTTTTGTTCTTATACAAATATCAGATTTCCTACTTTTGACAAAACAATTTAAGAACACTAGCATCGGCCTGTTAAGGATTTTTCGAACTTACGATTTATTATAGCAATTTCAATTTCAAGGTTACGAAATTTTTTTTTTTACTTTAAATTGAAGTCTGAAAGAACCTTCAATTTTATGTTTTTGTGCAAAATTTATTATTTTACATAATATTTAGCTAGGCGTTAAAGTCGACGAAAAATTCAGTATCTGACCATTGAAATCTTAAGCAAAAACACAAATATTTATGCTACATAGTACATTTTTTAGATAATAGCAATGTTTAAAAAAATATTTTTCTTAATTTTTGCCCATTTCAGTCAATTATTATGGATGACTTGACATTATAATTCTAATAAAAAAAAATTATTATTTCGTTCGGATTTCGTAATTATCTTCTATAATTATAATGCCCAATATGAACCGGCATGCAGCGACACAAATTCGCTTCGCAGATTAAAAATTTTCATAAAAAAAACATGATTAAAAAAATTTTTTGTTATTTATTTTTTTTTTAAAAGCAATAAACAAAAATGAAAAAAAAAAAAACAAAAAAAAAAACAGAAGACATTCTTTCTTATCATATTCACATGAGTAAAAAAAAAGATAAAAAAATAATTAAAAAGATAAGAATTTTGTTTTTTTTTTGTGTTTTTAATTTTTTTTATTATTTTACCTTTTAAAAATTATTTACTTACATTTAAACGCATTATTCAATGAAAAACTTATAATTATTAAAAAGATAAACAAAAAATATAAATTATGCATTTTTTTTTTTGTTTTATAAATAAATTTTCTTAAGTTAAACTCTTATTGATTTTAATTTTTTCTAGTTTTAATTATTTTATATTTTATTTTTCTTATATTTTTATTACAAAAAAAAAAAAAATTCGTCTATCAATATCAACTTTTTTAAATAGACAATGGTCTTTTCTCTTTTGACAGTCACATAAATGTGTTGTTGTTGTTGTTGTTGTTGTGTTAAATCGACGCTATCAAAGCAAAACACTAAAATCTTTGAGTTTGATTGAAGAAAAAAAATAAAAAAACGCTACACTCAAAATTTTAATCGTACTCATTTGTTTTTATATTAAATAATATTTTATATGAATTTATCAGTCGATTAAAACTCAACAATTTATTTGAAAACTCAAAAATTTGTTGAAAAATCAATTGTAAAAATACGTACTACTTTCATAATAGCAACAGGCCCTAGCCTTTTAATTTATATTACGGAGTCGGTTTTCAGTTTTTCACATTACATTTACTTATATACTTATATATCAAGTTTCATCACATTTAATTTTTATACTCCAGGACGGATTGGAAATAATTTTGTAGCTATGCAGAGTTGTTTTTAAGATTCCAACTCCAAATCCATTTTTAAATCTCTAATCTTTGCATTTGGCTTCCTTTGGCTCAATAAAATATTTTTAACAATACATTTATACCAACATTATACGATAACAATCTTGAGCGAATTAAAAAAATATACTTATGATTCGTTTTTTGATGAAAAAAAAAGTCTGAAAACTAATATAAAAAAAAAACTGATAATAAATAGTTCATTTTATACCATTTTATTATACATTTATTACTTATAATATTAAAAAAATCACATATTTTCGTATTCCTCTAATTTAAATTTTATGCAGTATTTATTTATAATATTTATTTATTTAAGATTATTTATAAATTTCACAATAAAATTATTCTTTTTCTTTTTTAATAGTACAAAAACAATGATAATATTTTATTAAAGTTAATGTAAAATAAAAGAAAAGCATTACCTTTTATAAGAAAAATTAAAAGTGGGGATGAATTATTTTTATTTAATTAATTTTCATATAAAGCTTCTACATAATTTATAATGAACAAAATTGTACGAAAATAAATCTTTTCGAATTATAATACAATAAAATTAAAATACATAATTACAATTTCAATTAAAAAAAAAACAATATTTTTTATTTACTTTTTTTCATACATTATAATTCTAGACAAATTTATTAATTTTAATTGAAATAAAATAAAAGATATTGAAGAATGTTAAATAAACTAATAAAATTTCTACATATCCTATAATGAACTAGTTTTAATAGTTATATACCGTATAAATTTAATATATTTAGGTATAGTTAAGACAGATTTTTTTAAAGCAAAAATTGAAGATTTCATTTGCTTTTATTAATTATTTTAATAATAAATCATATTGCATTATATTTAGGAAGATATTTTACTTCTCAATATTCTGTCTCAAATGTAACTAGTTGACGTAATATTCTCATAATAAATCTTATTATTTAATAGAGTACATGAATGAAGATAATTATATACATTGAAATTGTAATGAAATTAAAGAAAAAAAAAACTGAAGCATAACCCATTTTAATCTCTATAAAATCACTAAACACTATTCAATACTAAATTCTTCAATAGTTTTTTACTAAACAAGAAAATTATTACTTCATCCCATTATTGAGTCATTATTGAGCAAAATCCATTCACATATCTACTTTTGTTTTTTTTTTTTAAAGAAAATTCATAAACTTAAAATATTATTTGGCGAAAAATAAATTCGATTCAACATTTTAAAAAATGCAGACTTAAAAAATGTGGTTTCATTTTAAAACATAATTTACTTTTGTAGAACGTGACACTATCATATTTTTTTTAAGGAAATAATTAAATTTTAAATCCTATTAAGAGCATTTCACATGATTCTTGAAGTTAAGTTACTTATCAATTTTGATTTATTTAGTTATTTAAATCCTTTTAGTATTATAATTCTCATATAGGACTAATTGTTCCACGTTCAGTGCATACAAATTAACTAAGCTTAAAATTATAATTAGTAACCTATTTATTAATACCTCATTATTTTATTTTAAGTGTCATAAAAGAAAAAGTTTTTTTTTGCTAATATTGATATAAGCACGTTATAATGAAATATTTACAAGCAATTAAGAAAATATTTAAAATTAAATGGCGCAATCAACAAAATTCGTAGAGAAATATAAACAAGGCAGTCAGTCGATAACTCGATACTATTAAAATTTTTGTTAAACATACAATTTTAATGCATGAATTGAATAAAATTATAATTTCGTTGTTAAACTAAAATAACAATTTTTTGAGATGTAAATATTTTTTATAATGTTCGCTATCAAACACAATTTCTTATTAAAAAATTCACGTGAATGATTGGGTATTTTATAAGTTTAGGTTCTAAATATTTAACACTTTTGCAAAATGCTAGTATAACTATCCTATCTTCTCAAACTTTGGTACTTTTGAAAGAATGTTTAAAAAGAAACTACTTTAGTGCTCGGTATATTATTAAAATAAGAATAAAATATAATATGAGGGTATAAGTTCCTATTTATGTGTTAATAATTCTTATGGATTGTTCATAAAATACCTCATACTCACTAATAAATAAAAATTTTAATATATAAAAAAATTAACTTTTTAAAACTTTGCTTGCAACAGGCAAATGTTATGCTTAGAAGATTTTCGATAGTGTTCTTTTAAAGCAAATCGAAATCTGAAGGAGGTCTAAAAAATTGTTGAGCATTGGGTCGCTCGCTATCAAATTTTAGAAAATAAAAATTGAGATCATCATTTCTATTAAAAAAAAAAGTATAAATATTTTTTCAAAATTTGTTCACTAATTATATAGTAATTTAGGAAGGTTTACAAACAAAATTTCACAATTTGATCGAAAAGTTGTTTTGATTTTATTTTGTTTTCTAAATCAATCTTTTAAAAACAATTAAATAAATAAGTAATATATTCTTTGAATTTTAATGGAAGAAAGATTTTGAAGTCAACATAATAAGTATTTCCTTATACCTAATTAAAATTTCGTCATAATTATGTATATATTCCACATAATTATAATTATATAATAATAGAATGCACAGAATTGTAATTAAAATAAAATGTAGAAAATCGTAGTTTAGAATGAATTTAATAATTGATAAATAAACAATATTAAAAATTATAATATTGAAAGGAGTCTTATTTATAAAATAAAATAAAAATAATGACACGCATTTTACATGTCTTTTGTTCTCAAGTTTAGTTTAAATGATTAAATTAAAAGTTTTAGAATTAAAAGAATATAGAAAAAACCAAAAACATTGCCCTCTTAATCTATTTTTGAACACGGACGGGTAGTTCGCTGAAATTAATTTGAATTCAATACTATAATTTTTAACAATATTGCTTATTCGATTTATTTTAAAGATGAATATTTTTTTTTGATATAGATGTTGCTAAACTTACAAATCTGTTTGTACAAAAATTAAACAAAAGCGGATAAATTAAAATCGAATTATAAATATAATTTCCTTTTTTGTTTATAAAGATTTTTAAACTTAAAAAAAATATTTGTTGATGCTTTTAAAGAGTAGCTAAAATTCTTGTGAAACCTAAACAAGCTGATACAATTGTTTGACCTAAGCCCCAAATCATGGCATAAATTGGTGACATAGGTATACTAGATGCTCTGTGGACAAACGCTATACAGGCACTAGATACCAAACCTATTGTAGCAGGTGAAACAAAACCAATAACTAAAATTAATATTGAAAAAAATTTACCAAATTTGTGTTTGCGTAATGTAAAAAATGCAATACATGCAGCACATGTATGAACGAATATTGATGAAAATAATGTCCATAAAAATATATGATACCACATTTCAAGAAATTTTGTTAAACGCGACGCAGATCGCAATCCTAATACATCAGCGATATTATCTAATTCAGCTGTTTCATCGCCAAACATCACATATAATTTTTTATTATTTTTATTTTTTGTTAAATAAATAATTTGAATAAAATTATAATTTTTATTTAATCTCACTATAAATTTTTAAAATTAGTAAGATTTTGTCTTATATATACTTCAGTAAATTTCTTTATTGTTGAATTTATCGTTTTCCTTTATTAAGACGGATTAATTGATCGATCCGTTAAGATGTTAAAAGAGTAGAAATTTTGGTGTAATTCTAATTTTTTTTTCTTTGTTTTCTTTTTCTATTATTTTGATTTTGAAGCTATAAGTATTCTGTCTTTCTACTTTTTTGATTATTTTTTGGCTAAATATTTATTATTTTTAGCTTTATTTTTCAATCTAAATTGAATATATTGATTTTTTTTTCTTTTGATTTTCTTTCTAAGTATTTAGTTTTTGTAGTATATTTTTTGAATTTCTGTGGCGACATTTGATTCGCTCGTTTAGGGCTATACTGTTTCCCTCGTTTGTCATCCTTTGTATATTTTTGATACTAATTATGAAATCTAAAAATAAAAATTAACAAGCATTAGTTTAAGAATTCATTTTTAAATGTATTTTTGAATAAATTTTGAATTTTTTTAATAAATCCTTTTATTAAATTTATCCCTTTTGAAAGCTTTTAAAGTTAAAAATTATAATTTTTTTCTTTTCGATTTACAAAATTAATGAACTTATGAACAATTGTAGACCTAATAAGTCCTAATAAGTTAATTTTCATAGTAAATATTTGAGAAAAGGTATTTTAACTAAGAATGCTTTTTGAAACAAACAACACTAGGAAAGTATAAAAAAAATATTAAACAACAATAAATCTTTTGAACAAACAAAAAACATTAGGTTGATGATACAGAATCTGGATTTCACATTAGCCGACCGAATTGTAAATATTTATACCTATACATCAAAAGAAAGTGTAAGTAAGTAGCTATAATGTATGAATTAGTATCCAACTCTAGAATAGGTTTTCAAATGAAAATTGAGCTTCATCTAGAGTAATTTGAAATAGTACCAAGTATTGCAAATTCTTGAATCAAAGTATTTCTTAAGTCCTAGATCAAATCTGATCAGCTGATTAAAAACACATTGACAACTAGGCATGGGAAAGTTATATTTTACGTAGTATAGTTAGATATGTGAAAATTATCGATTTTATTTAAACATTATTAAATTTAAAAAAAAAAAATGTAAACTCAAAATATTTTCGTAAGGAAAATTAAAAATTTATAATTAGTACGTACCTAAATATAGTACAAAGATACATACCTATCCCACCTATAAGTTATGTAGATACGAAGCGGTCGAAAATTAAAACAAAAACAACCTAAATTTTTTGTTTTACATCGACAATATAGATGGGTTGGTGGGTAGATAGGTATATTATAGTACCTTCCTATATTAAAAAAAAACAAATTTCGTTTCAAATTTTTGTAAATTTTTGTTTTTTTTTTAATCAACCTTGGCCCCATTGTTCGACTTTTAAAATTAAAATTTTGAAGATTTTTTTTTTTCACTTACATTTATTTGCCTTAAGAATATTTTAGAATTCCTTTTATTTTTTTCAACATAATTGAATTTAATTGTCAAATTAATAAATTTTTGTAAATAAAAATTTTTACGTTTCTTTTTATTTTTTCTTTGGCCCTCTCTCTTCTGGCACTTAAATAATATAATAAAAAAAAAAGGTGTAGAACGAGGAAGAAAATAAAAATATTTTTCTTGTCGTCGAACGAAAATAATTTTAAATTACCTGAATATTTCTTAATTGTTGTAATTCTAAGCTTTTCCTTAATTTCATTATTTTTTTTTGCTTATTTAATATTTAAAACTAATTACTTAATAATTAATAATTATAATTTTTTTTCACTGAATTAAGTTTTATTTCTTATTTGTATGAGAATTTTTTT
Organism: Hybos culiciformis; assembly: GCA_964007475.1. Lineage (NCBI taxonomy): Eukaryota > Metazoa > Arthropoda > Insecta > Diptera > Hybotidae > Hybos > Hybos culiciformis. The sequence goes on along the minus strand of OZ023274.1, from coordinate 90,483,064 downwards.
TTTTTATTTTATTTTTATCATGAAATTTTTTTCTAGTGGCATTCATTAATCGAATACTTATGAAATATTCGAAATTATTTTTAGAAAGTAATCGAATACGAAATGAAATAAAAACAATTACATTTTTAAACCGCGCACTACAGAAATATTGAAGAAAGATTGAATATTGAAGATGATCTGTTAAAATATAATGGGTTGGTTAAACTCTGCCTGCCGGACGTGTTTCAAATTCGAAACCCGTCCTATTATATTTTTAACTAGAAGCATAGATTAAGAATACATAAAGATGGGAACTTCATACAACATTTTTTCAGTCTTTTTTGGTATTTTATTGTGAAGGTGTTAGTAAAACTAAATAAAATTCTTTTCATACATTGATAATTATCACGTATTTTATTTTGTTTTACTAACACATTGACTTAAAAATACCAAAAATAATGTTGTATGAAGCTTCCCATCTTTCTGTATTCTTAATCTATGCTAGAAGTTATCAACGTTTTCAGCTTGTTCCAAAAAGCTTTCGCTTTTATTTTTATTTTCTTCCATTGTTCCCGAAGCTTGCAAGAAGGATCTAAGAAAGAACAAATGCAATCAGTTTCAAAGCGCCGCCCTTTAAAATGAATGTTAAATACAAAACAAATTGCTTGAAAATTCCTTTCTCAATAAAAATTGTGACGTATTTTTTTCGAATTCTATCTGCAACAACAAAATACAAGTGAAATTAAACCAAAATCCAGAGGTCTAAATCCAATGGTTATGGTTATATCCTATTTCATAGCCGCACATATTTTTTACAATTAAGCATCAAATACACAAATCATAATTTTTTCAATTCGTTTTTAGGATTTTCTATAATGTCATATTGATTTACTGTCGTTGTTTTGACTTGTGTTGTGATGTGCTGACTGCTGAGTGATAGAAAAAAATTTTATTTTTCACCGGCATAATAAATTTTTTATTTCATAAAATAAATTAAATTATTAAATTTCTTTTCATTCCTCAATTAAAACTAAAACTGATAATTTAAATTAAAAAATATGAGCAAACAAAAACATAATTTAAATGAAAGCGACGACAGTGATGAAGATTTTTGCCCAGAAAGTGAATTGAAGAACAGCAGCAATTTAGAAGATGGAAGTTCGAACAATGAAGAATCTGACGACTGTGATGATGATGATGATAATGATAATTTATTAGATAATAAAAAGAATAAAAAAAATATTGAACACATTAATACGAAAAGATCAACTCGTCGAAATCCGGAAGAAAAAAAAAATTTGGAAAAGGATATTATTGAATCAGATGAAGAGGATGAAAAGAAAAGATCCGATAAATTGTGGGAAAGTTTCCTGAGTGACACAAATTCTGAACCAAATACGAAAAAAAAAGAGAATGGTACAGAGCCAGTACCAACAATCAATATTGAAAAGGCAGGTCCACTGAAGCGGAATGATTCTAAAGAGACAGGTGAAAAAGTTAAAATTACAGAAATTTTAGATTTTGCTGGTGAAGAAATTAAAATTACAAAAGAAGTCAATCAAAGTGATTTAAAGAAATCCAAAACAAATAGTAAGATTCCTATAGCATTACCGTCAATGTTGAAACGACCAGCTGGTGGTGGTTTGAGTTCTGTTCTAGAACAGATTGGTAAAAAAACAAAAATTTCAGTATTACAAAAAACTAAATTGGATTGGGAATCGTTTAAAAGCAAAGAAGGTTTGAAAGAGGACTTGAAGACTTTTAATAAGGGGAGAGATGGGTAAGTGATAAGTTAATTTTAGAAGAAAATATTTTGTTACTCTTAACCTTCATAAGTATATATATCTCTTATTATGTGGTAACTACCTTTGATATTAACAAATTTATATACACTGAGACTACTTACATTCCTGCTGTTAGATGATTGCTATGATAATGTCACATTGGCCATTTCATCAACATGATGATGGTAGAATACATTTGTAACATTTAGAGTAATCGTCATTCGCTTGTTATTTTTAATTTTTTACATAATTTGAATTCAATTATTTATTTATTTTATTTTAGATATTTAGAAAAACAAGACTTCTTAGAGAGGACTGATTTACGCCAATTTGAGATCGAGAAAAATTTAAGACAAACTAAACGTAGTAACAATTAAATGTTGAAAATTATTCAGCTTATTCAGTAATATGTGTAATGAAAAAATATAAATAATAATTTATAATTGATAAATGATAAATGATTGACAAATACTATGATAATACTTATTAATGATAAATATAAAATAATAATTTAGTCTTAACATAAAGTTTTCCTACTTATCAAATATATTAATCTGTATTTTAAATAGTTTTATAAGCACTAATCTAATAATTTCACATTTTATTTAAATAGATCAATAAAAATAATATGTAATTCAAATAATAATTTGGTTTTTTTAAATGGGTTGGGGTCTTAATTCTGTATAGCATAATTCTGTATACCAAAATTCTGTATTAACAAAATTCCGTATAGACAAAATTTTTTTTGACAAAATACTGTTTTGTAAAATTATGTACCTCAAAATTCTGTATTGTAGAATTCTGTATTGGAAAAATAAAATAAAAATTATGCGCGCGCGCGCTTAATTTTTTATTTTATTTTTCCATTACAGAAATTCTTTACGTAGATTTTTTTGTGTAAACACTTGAAAACTAAATTTGAATTCAATCCTGAGACGATTAAAATATTTAGTGGGTGTCATTCAGGGTTGTACACATTGATGGGTAACCTAAAAAAGTAAAAAATGAATTAATTATTTAAAAATGGCAAATGTAAAAGGCCAAGCTAAGAGAAAGATTCAAGAAATAAAGAAAAATTGCGAAAAAATAAAAAAAGTCCAAAGAATTATGAAGAAAAAGACAAAATTAGAAAATTGCAAGTATCTTAAATTGATTGCAACGCATCTGTCTTTATAAAATAAGAGTTATCTAAAAAAACAAAATTTGTTATATATAAAAAAAGAATTTTCTTTTAATAATAGATGAATTTAATTAGCAATAAAATATGTATTTTTTTTTTTTTTTTTTTTTTTTTATGTTTTAAAGCTACATGATGAACATGATTATACATTTATGCAACAACAATAAGTATCTCCTTTTTTAGTTTTTACTCCTATTTCGCAATACAAAATTTTACTAAAACTGAATTTCGTCTCCATACAGAATTTTACTATAACAGAATTTTGTCAAACAGAATTTTCTACATACAAAATTTATTCATAAAATTTTTTTCAATACAGAATTTTGCAATTCCGATTTTTTTTTGTTATTCAGAATTTTGCAACAAAGAATTTTCCAATACAGAATTTCGACACGCTCCCGCAGCGAAACTGTGAAAGCTATTGATTAATTGAGAGCATTCTCAAAATAAGTTATTACTTCTGCAATTGAGGTTAGGGGCTGTTCACAAATTACGTAACGGCGTAAGGGGGGGGGGGGATTTGAAATTTTGTTACGGTTTGTTACGACGGGAGGGGGGGGGGGGGGTGTTTATAAAAATGTTATGTAACCAAATTTCCTTCTTTTTATAAAAAAAATTACTCTAAATAAGTTATAATGAATTTTGTTTTGTTTATTCGAATAAAAAAATTGTTCAAAAAGTAATTTAAATAGTGTTTAACTTTTGTTACGTTATTCTTCTGGGGGGGGGTCTTCGGAATTTGTTACGATCTGTTACCTTGGGGGGGGGGGGGGTTAAAAAACGGCAAAAAAAGCGTTACGTAATATGTGAACAGTCCCTTACCATAATATCGTTAGAACACATCGTATCTAAAAATGTACATGCAGATGCATATCTAAAAAGTCAATTAAAAGATGTTGGATAATGGAATTTTTTAATTTTCGTTTTAAAACTTATCTATTTAGAAGTGAGAATCATATTTACTCTTATTTAAAAAAAAAATATTTATTTAAATTTTTCTCACAAGTGAATAAATTTTCGGGTCATTTCATAGATCTTAATCTGGAAGTTATAAGTTAAAACTGCACAACTGAGAGGATCAATCTATTAAAATTAAAATTCTGCATTTTAATTTCCAGTATAAAACTATAAAGTTTGTTAAACTTTTTGTATATGATATGATAATGATTCTTTATCTTAGTAAACATTAGGTAATATTAAATCATCCAAAACATATTAAATCTAAATATTTGGCATCAAAACAGTTATTTTTTTTTTCTTTACACTTTCTTTGTAAAAAAAAATAGTTTAACAAAATTTCGATATAAGAAAAAGAAATGGGAAACTGATGATAAGTAGGGATAAATATCTTAATTTTCTGAATAATTAATTTATGTGGGTAATTCTACAAAAAATATTTCCAACATTTTTTTGTGAGTGATTTTAAAAGTTTGTATTGATCCTAATTCCATCCCGAGATTGGAATCGATAATGACAATAGCAGATGATGGCCAACAAACTGTTACTTAAACATAAAACAAAATAGATATGTATTTGGAAACCTAGACTTACTCTAGAAGTGACTATTATTTTTCTAATAAAGGAAGGGTGTATTAAAAGTTAATAAGATTATTATACTTTTTCGACAGCCATTTAAGTTTGGGATACAAAGCAGAGAACAAGTGCAACATTAGACGTTAGGGCCATTTCGAAACTTTGTGTGTGCAGAAAAATATCTTTTCCAAAAAATTATAGAAAAGCTTTTCTTTTATTTACAAATATGGAAACTAATAAATTTGATTAAATTTGATTTCACTACATGGTTACAGAATGACCCTTATATGAACTACTTTTCAACATAATATAAAAGATTCCACAGAAAATGTTTGCAGTTTGTTTTAAACTTTCATCTTCTGAATAGTGTACTAAATTCGCGCTTCTTGCTAAAAAATAGTAATAAAAAGGTTTAAATAAATAAATAATAGTAAATGAACATATTAGAATGGTGAGTTGGAATAAATTTTAACTAATTTTTGTTATTTTAGAATTACTAGTTTTATTAGTAAATTTTTTTTATTTCATTTTAGTTTAAATATTAACTAATTATATTAAGAAATAATCTTCATTCAAATCTATATCAAATTAATCTTATACGTTGTGCAGATATTATATATATAAATAAAATATAAATAACGAATTTTAACATATAATTGATAAGATATAACATTTAGTAAATTAGTTACTTAATATCTTAATGCCTATTGTTGTTGTGATAATCGTTATATTAATATCAAACTATATATTACTATAATGGTTAAGTGAGTTTTAAATAAATCTAAACATTTTTGTTCAAGTTTTCCTAAATTAAAAAAAAAAAATCTAGATATGTAGCTTGTAGAAAAATCAATATTATTTGTGACGATTTCAATCTTTCTACAAACAACATTCTATTTTATTTAAAGCTCAAATAATTGCTCTTTTTCAAATCAGGGATTCTTCTTAAGAATAATTTTAAAGACATTATATACAAAAATGTAATTTATATTATCCGTAAGTTATTATATTTATAATAAACAAAAGTGCGAGAAACTAAAAACAATAAGTACAAAGAAAGAGTTAGATATTAATTTCACACATTATATTATTAATTAATAATTAGGTGATTATTAAGTAAACATTTCTGACAGTTCTAATGAACATGCCAATTTAATTTGCAAAACGATGAGCTTGATATTCATAATTTTTTTTTTTATATTATTTGTAAAAAAAAAGTGATTTCTTTTTCAGGCTTCTTATCAAAAGTTAAAAAAAAAAAATCGGGCATGAAATTATTTAATGAATAATAGTTCGCAAATCTAATTGCGTGTAGTTTCAAATTTGTAAACAAAAATAACATATTATATATTTAAATACGCGTATAGTAAAATCCATAGTAAAATTTCTATTTTATCAATTCAATTAAATCACTGATAATTAAAATTTATATTTTTTATAACGCACTATAAGAATTATATTTACTCCAGTTTAATAACCTCTTGCCGTACAATTTTAAGATCATAAATCTATCGAAAGATATATATATATAATCGTTATAATCATCATAAGATGAATATAATAATTTCAAAATTTCAGTGACTTTTAAGAAAAGTGAACCATATTAGTATTGAGTGATAAAAATGTTAATTAACCAAAATCTTATTGCTTATCCGATTAATGAAGAAGCCCATAAAATGTATAATAATTTTTTTTAAAAAAAAAAAAATTTTCGGAAGTAAAATTTAAAATAATTTAATATGTATAAATTTAATAAAAAAATTGTATTATTCAAACTGAAAACTTATATTCCGAATAATAATAGTAGAGACTAAATTTATCAATTCCTATTTCATATATTTAAAGCTGAAAATGTTTTGATCCCAGTTTGTGAATTAAATTTATTTTTAAATATTTCGTATTTGTTATTTTAATTTTAAAAAGGAAAGTTTGAATTTGAATACAACAAACAGTAATCAATAATTTTAAAATTTTCCATATATAGTAAGAAGGATTAAGGAAATTATGGAAATTAATTCCAATTGACATATTCTCTTTGTTTAGGACATTAATTTCTCAATCATTTATTTTGATTCGATTGTAATTTCGTTTGATGCAAAGTTCTTCGTTATTTAGTTCATTGTTTCAATATTTTTATATTCCTGCATTGCATATATAGATAAATTTAGCTGATTACCTAAATTTTTATAAATTCTTATCATAAGATTTTATTAAAATTAAATTTGGTAACTTTATAAAAAAAATGCATGGATATAAAATTATTGATTATGTATATTATTTTTTCCCGTCATTGAAATGATAAGATTTCTATCTGGTTCTAATACACAATATGTATAAAATATATAAATTAAATTTCATTATGTCATTAGTTCCAATTAAATGCAATTTTCATATTAATATTTATAATTATTAAGTAATGCGCTTGGGCAGTAATTATAAAATTAAATTTTTCAGCGTTAAATTTTTGCCGCAACTTAATATATTATATCAAGAAACCCTAGAACTTATTTATTTTTATTAAATTGAGTAATCTTTGTGTTGAATTGAATTAGAGACGAACCTGACAATCGTTTTGTAAAAAATTGTACTTAGAAACAAATAATTTTGTTCCAGAATTTATATTTTGATACAATTATATTTTAGCTTTTAACCTGTTTTATTCCAAAAAAAATATATAGAAAACTACCTGGACATGTAAATAAAGTTTTCCATGTTTAGATTTAAAATAATTTCGTTCACTTATACGTTCCTACCGCCTGCCTTTAATAAATTTGATCGAAATTCTTTGTAAGAGCCCCATTAGAATCATTGGACACAATCAGGAGCTTAACGTTTTCAACTTCTAAAAATTTGCCATCTATACAAGTGTTCATCAAAGTTCGTTAAAACTTAACTACACATATGCCAATGCTCATTCTTTTAATTAACCGTTTCTAACACAATAACGTAGGATCTCATCATTTAGCTTGAAAATTGAAAAACATGAAAAAAGCATAATCAAATATTTTCTTGCCTAACAACTTTTTCTTTTATAAAAACTTTTTGTGCGAAAGATCAAAGGTAAAAAAAAAAAGAAGTAGAAAAAGGAATTAAAAAAAGGCCATGTGGAAAGGTTCTAACAGTTAGAAGCATTTTAGTGCAGGACTGGTGATTACATGACAAACAGAGCGGAATATATAAAAAAAAAACGACAAGAAACGTGCCAACAAACATACAAATGATAGTATTTTATGCAGTTTTCCTGAGAACGTGAATCCATGTGTGATTGTTTGTATGAAATGTAAATGTAATGTAATAATGTAGTAATGCGATGAACTTGAAACTATTTATTTATATGTATGTATGAATGTATGTATTTTATTTAGTATGGAAAATTATAAATTTTAAAATATTCAGTGTTAATGTATTGTAATATTTATATTGTTAAAATTTAGTCAATATTGAAACACCTAGTGCATTAAAATTACAAATAAAATTAACATATACATAATGGGGGGCATTATTAGTGAATATACATCCTTATAATAAATCAATTTACTTAATACTTTCAAGCACAGATAAGCGTGTAATCTCGCAAAGAATATAAAAATATTTTTATTATTTTTAAAACTGAATAAAATAATTTTATTATCAAAAAAAATGTTAAGTTAATAAACAACAAATTCAGATTTTAATCACGAAAATTAATTGATAAACATTTTTTGACTTGATTTTGTACTTAATTAGAAAATAATTAATCTCATATTTTCCAATGTGTCACGATGACCTTTACTTTCAGTACTGGTGTTGTACTTAGCTTAACATTCTATTCTTGACTAAAATACCTTTACTTATTCTGTTTTCTTCAAACCTTAACAATTTATGTAAAATTCAGAACTGATGTTTCTTTTTTTAAATTCCGTTGACTACAATAAAAAATGTAATGTGTTATTTTAACTTGACTTATGCCCACAGGTCAACTTTATTGTAGCAAAGTTAAGTGTTAATCTTTTTAATAAGTTTTAGAAAAAAATAGGTATTATATTTCGTTAGAAAGCCTATAACGCCGCTAAATTATAGGGAAATTATAATTTAGTATTATGTATTCTATTTGAAAAACATTTCGTTTGAACACGTAATATAAATTGAAAAAATAGATATAAAAGATTAATATTTTTTGCTAAGATTTTAGAAGCAGGTGTCAAAGTTTTAAATAACCTTGGCAGATATAAAGAAACAAAATGTTTACAAATTAACGAAAATATTGACAATTTTTAGAAAAATATTACATGTGTACATAATATGTTTCCACCAAATCATCAGTTCGAATAATAAACAATTTTCAGTATTTGTAATTACCGTCATAACGTACTTACTAAAATTCAAAAAATAACTTAAAAAAGGTCTTCGCATCTTCATTCATCTTTGTAGATAGATATTTGAATTTGTTTCGATTTTTTCCTAGAGTTGTGTGAAATAATTATAATTCTTCTGTTCCTGCTTTCTTGAACTAAAAAAGATTATAATAAACCTTACCGAGAGTGGTAGGTAGAATACAAACAATCAAAGTGGGCATATTATGTGAAAAAATATGTTTTATTATAAAATAAGAATAGACTACTGAATTCAGATAACTTCTCGCATTTTGTTATAGTCCTATAATTACTTACTATATATATTTATGTATTTTAAGTCGATAAAAATTTTCCATCACACACTATTAAAATTACATTTTTATTATTTTTTAAGTTCTGTTCTTGTCTATGAATGTGTTGTTTTCTCCTAGGTAAAATTTTACTATAATTATAATAAAGTTAATTGCCTACAAAATCACTTGATTAATTAATAATGAATCAAAAATAACAAATATATTTCAAAATTTAAATAAGTGATTGAGAAATAACCCATATGTCGAAGTAAAGGGCTTTAAATATTTTGGTTTATCGATCCTCATAAAAAGCTTAAAATTATTTTTTTGGAAATATGATTCTTAACCAAATTTTTATAGTTAGGGCTACAATTATAAAAAGGACTTTGTTTTCGGCTCTTAATTTCGAGTATATCGCATGTGGCATGTGATAGATAACTTACATTTGATTCTTATGACATATGTGCGCTAATTATGATGTAAAAATCGTAAAACTTTTGAAGTAAAGGTATACAATAAGAAGTAGAAACAATAATTGCCTGGAACTTGGAGACGTTATTTTAAAACGACGCAAGTACTTAATTTGAATGAAAAGGCAAAATATTCTGAACAAAATATTATGCTCGTAATCCGACCTTAAGTTATTGACAAGGTCACACGAAAAAAATAGGGTAAAACAGGCCCGTGAAGAGCTTCAATGAAGCCCGAGACAAAAATGTTTTGAGGGCTCCATTTCAATTTAGTTAAAAACCATTTTTGTTAATGTTTTAATGTTCTTTCGATAATCAAGAATTATTTCATTTCCGTTCAGAGCAAAAATTAAGTTTAAAACGAGCTTTACAGTTATGCCTCGAACCGTAAAATATCATACCTCGAACCGTAAAATATCATACCTCGAACCGTAAAATATCATACCTCGAACCGTAAAATATCATACTTTAATTGAAATGAAAACGTTCTGCATTTCGCATATTTTGACATTCACGAAAGTGGAAATCGACTTATATGCTTTATAGCATTTTAGTGACCAACGAACATTTACTAAAAAATATGGTTAGTTTTTTAATTTTTGATTGAAAAAGGGCTAAAGATTAATTTAATAAAAAAAATGTTTTTTTCAAGTTAGACCTCGACGTTCACTTTAGTGAAATAAAAACATTAATTTAAAATACCGCACGGGGATGTTTTTTTTACTTCTCTTATTAATTTTTTATGGGATTACATAATTATAGTTATATGTAAAATATACAAATAATTTTCAAGAAGCCGTGCCTCTATCTGGGCCTGGGCTGAGATGTTATTGTGCGCTGCACTTTCAGAGTTATTTGCGCATAACTTTATTATATTATTTAAATCTATATTAATGTACTTGTACAATATTATATACATACAATTAATTATCAATATTTAAATATTAAAGTTAATGAACGTAGCCTGTGTTCAAAAATTAAGAATACATAGGTACTTGTGAAATGAGTTATATTTTTAAATCCTTACGTAAATATAGTAAAATATTTAAAATGCATATTAAAATAGCATGTTTCTAATCTCATACGTATATTCTACTAGGACCTGACACCTTGTTTATCTCAATCAATAATAATATAAAAATAAATACAAATGCATAGTGTGTTAATAAAAAACATCATTTTATTCGAGCACATATATATTTATTATATTTTTTATAAATAACAAGTTCAATATATATTTAATGCTATCTCAATAAAATTAAATTATGAATTTTAAATATAAAATACCATCTTAAATTATTGTAAGTATATAAATTAGTAATAATTACAAGTAAATTAATTTAAATTAAAACATGCTTAATAAAATATAAAAAGAAAATTTTAAAATCATACATATTGTCAAAAAGAAAGATTAAAATTTTGCGTTGTGTTATAATTTGTTTTTAATCAAAATACAGATAAATTTGAAAAAAAAAAAAAATTAATAAAAATTTCTAAAAATCTAATTATTTTTTCTTTTTGGTATTTTCTTGAAAAGTTTGTTAGTCAAAATCAAAAATATGAAATTATTATTTTTAAAATCATGACTTATATAGAATGTTCGCAACTGCGATTTTTTAAATAAATTTAAATTTGAAAATATGAAAAAATGTTCTTCATAATGTCATAATTGTTAAATACACGAAAATTATTTATTTAAATATCGTTGAAAAAATCCAAAATCATTTAGAAAAATTTAGTTGTAGGGAAAAGAAGTATAAAACAAAAATTAAATATTGAAGTAAGTTTTATGAAGAGTTCATTTCCTTGTAAGAGATGTGTAATTGAAATTGTTAAGAACCAATACTAATTGACAAATTATATATGGAAAAATGACTATATATTGAAGATAACATTTTTTTTATTTAAAATTAATGTACGAATAAATATTTATTCAGTTTTAGTTCAAACTTAAATTCGTCAACATACAATAAAAATAAGTTTCTGAAGGCGAGAGCTAAACATTAAATAATTAGTTATTGAAAAAGTCTCGAAAAGGATTTCATAAAAAAAAAAATTAATTAAATTTTTTTTAATAAATTAAAGGTATGAACAAAATAACAAATAATATTTTGTTTAATTTTTAACCATAATTTCGATAAAATTCGTTAATAATTAATTTATATCCTTTTCTGTTTCGAAAATAAAATATTTATAAAATTTATACAAAATTATAATATAAGCATAAAAGTATATGTTATTAAAAAGCAAAAAAAAAGGAGATTAAACTGTTAATTAGCCGGGATCTTCAGAATTATAAAAAAAACATATTTAAGAAATAATTAAAAACTAGTCCAGTTCACATTCATAAACTAAAGTATACCTAGAGATAAGAGTTTCCTTTTTTTTTAGAAATAATAATTTTTTAATTAGTCTGGCTTACTAATAAATGTAAATATTATAAAGTTAATGGAATTTTTTTTTAAATATTATCTTCAATATTTTTTTTAATATACAATTAATAATAAAATAAAATTATATTAGGAAGAAAATATGTATGTATGACAATAAAAATTCGAAATAATATAACTAAAGATTTTTTCTAAAATGTTATTCAAATTCAGATTCATTGTGATTAAATCTTGAGTAATATCGAAAATAGTTAGTTATGTATTTAACATTTGAAAATATTATCGCTCCTTTTTTGTAGTAAGTGCTTATTTTATTAACACTGCACAAGGACAAAGTGTGTCAGTTAAATTTATCATTTAACATAATTAAATTATAGTAATTTTCATTGTTAATAAAAGCCTATCGTTACTGTGTAACAAATATTTTACTTCCTTTAATAAAACAAAATATTTTCAAATAATACTTAAGTATGTTGTTTCAAATAAAAATTTTATAACAAAAAAATTTAAAAAACCACATTTTAAAGTTTTTTAAATTTTCCTTTTAAAGTAAAAAAAAAAAATCACAAAAATGTTAAACAACACTTAGTACGTACAACCATAAATATAAATTATAGTAAAATTGTAAAATTCATAGTCCAAAATCTATTTCCTATATTATTTTCTTTTATGCTTGCAACAAAATAGACATTTCCCATCCATTCATAAACAATTATTTATTATTATTCATATTAAAAATTATTTTAATTAAAATATTTTTTTTTGTTTTTATGCTAAAATAGAAAATCAAAATATATTTTGACTAGATATAATTTAACCAAACTCTAATTCAGTAGGTACTTAATATTTAATCGCTTTTTAGGAGCTAGATCACTTACATATACCTAATGTATGTGATCGAACTCCTACATAAAGATGTATATAAACATAAAGTAAATAATATTAAATAAACGTTTATAAAAATCTGATAATAACATTATTCTGATAATAACTCTATTTTAAAATGATAAGTTATATAATGGTTAATAGTTAATATAAATAGATATTTAGAAATTAAATCCTCGTAGGGTACCGAAATATCAAATTTTTTTTTCTCTCGAACATTTTATAAATTTCACAGTTCAAAAAAAATTTAATTACGGTCTAGTTATCAATATTTTTGAAGGTCTCTTTAATAAAAAAAAAAGAAATTGCTGACAAAACATCATCTTACTCTTTTATTGTTAACCTATGGACTTTTGATTATTTTCGCTTCAAAATTTCTATCTCAATTGTTTTATTTATACATATATTCTAAAGTATTTAAAAAAATTTTCAATACAATAATTATATATTTTCATAATTTATTTATTATATTTAACTAATTATGGTGTTTATGCATAATAAATAAAGTGCAAAATTTAGTGATTAAAATAAAATAATTCACTATAATAATTAATTTTCGAACATTATCAATTATTGGAAAAAAAATTAATAAGATGTTTCCCTTTTTTAACAGAATAACATTGAACCGGAATTATTTAATTACTAAGTTACGGAATTAGTTAGATGTTTTGATTTCAAATTTCAACTCGAGATTCTAGAAAAATTATAGGAAAATTGAAAAATTAAGAAATTTGATATTTATTTCTCAAATTAATCTTGCATTTGGTTTTTAGTTTAGTGGAAAATTACACTATTAGACTTTAAGACAATATAAAAGATTGAAAAAAAATAATTATTCACAACTAGACGCTACTTAAATAAAATAAAATATTTTCTCTTAGCTCATGTAATTATTTTATTTTACTCAAATTCAGGAAAATCTACATTTCAAAGGACGAAAATATTCGGGCCTTTGATAGAAAAAGCATTATTTTGAGAATCTAATTAAATATAACAAAATAATATTTCTTGTTTGCTGAAGGAAATCAGAATATAATTATAATTACAACATATTTAATAATTTATTTATAATATATTTACACCAGCATGTTTTCGAAAACATATTTTAATTTGTTTTTACATGTAGATTACGTGGTACATATTCATATAATAATGAAACATTTCAGTGACTATTTGAACTTCAATTCACGTAATCTTAAATGTTTGATATGAGAGAAAATTATTTCTTTAATATAATTATGTACTTAAATGTATTATGCTTATCAATTAAATATTTTTATATTTTATTAGAACATGCCCTAATTAATAATATTCAGTCAGGGCGTAGTACCTAATTATTGTATGACATCGCGATAATAAATAGATGAACTCAAACCAGATAATTCTAATATTTTAAATTTTTGAATTATAAATTTTGAATTTGAATAAAAAATATTATAATATATATGAAATATTATTTTATATTTATAAATATATGGATAGTTTATAGTTTTTCTGGATAGAATTAACAAGTCTAGACTAATGTTAAAAGGGGCTACAATATTCAAAAAAATAAAAACTTTATGAAAAAATGTCTATGGAAACTGAGTATTTCTAGTTTTAAATGAATTTTGGATCCACAAAATTAAATTAATTAACCTTCGAAAAATTATGAATTCATACTTTTTGTTTTATTTTAATTCACATTTTAAATGAATGACTCTTGTTGAAATTAAAATATATATATATTTTTTTTATTTTAAGGTTCGAAATATAAATAAAATGTCGTTATCAAAAGTTGATGGACCAGTAGATCAAGAAAAATATTTGCGAGAAGCAACACAATATTTTCGTGGAATTGAAAAACCGTTAAAACTAGGACCACAAATTGAAAGTTTAAACAATTTAATTCAAGCATTGCATACGGAATTCGACAAGGATTTTGTCAATATAGAAATGGTTAATCACATAATGTTGTCATATAAGTCAAATCCAAAAGAATGGCAAAAATTTGCTAAATGGGATCGTTATAAGTAAGTTTATAGATGACTAGACAACTTCCGACAATATTCAAAAATACTTTTTCTCGTGTATAAAATATAAGTATTGGGGATTTCCCTTCTTTGATAATATACATTCCAAGTCAAGAACCTAATTAAGTGTTTTTGGAATAAATATTTTGTTTTCCACGTCTGAGAATATTTATGTGGTTAATTTTTATTATCGAAACCTATTTTCAGTTCATTTTTATTCAAAAAAATTATATATTAAATTATATTTGCGTATAAATTACTAATTTTGAATCCATGATCCTCCTAACCTACTATACTACATATACATAGAGCATAATATAGTTTTATAACGATTACTTAGGTGTTGACAATTGTGGTCCAATTCAGTGCTATAACTTGAGAAAAAATTAGGAATTGTATAACATTTTATCATTCTCTAATTAATTTGTAAAAAAAATGTTAAAATTGATTAAATTAATTATACTTGAAATTTAAATGCAACTTGCAAGGATTATTTCATACAGAAATTAAAATTTAAATCCTAGAAAATAAAAAAATAAAAACTGATAAGAATGTGTAGAAAAAATTTATCATTTTTAATTGCTGATATGCGACAGAATAAATTTGATTTATTTTTTTGTATCTTGAAATATGATTATGATTAAAAAAATATTTGAATTGATAATAATCGGATCATATTGATTTTAATCTGCAATGGAGACTTAAATTATTTCTTCAAATAGGCAATATTTTAATGGCGCAAGAAATTATTTATTATCACATAAATCCTAATAGGATTTATAAGCCACTAAATTAGTCTATAGTGGTTCAGAGGAAACATGACAACATAATAAAATTATTTAATTTATTTAAGTATGGGATTAAATACTTGATTGATAATAATAAAAAAAAATCATTATCAATTGATAATAATTTTGACATTTCCATTTCAATCTATTTTTTAAAACTCTCAAGAAACTGGGGTCAATTCAGAATAAAAATTTTTATTGATTTATTATCAAAAAAATATTATCCCGCTCAAGAATTATGGCAATAAATTGATCTAAAAAAAATTATCTTCAAACTATTGAATACAAAAGATATTAGAATTCTGAGATCCAAAGTTATATATGATAATGTAAACTCTCGTTTGTTTTTGAGTGAATTGAAAATATTAAAAAAAAATTTTTTTCTTTAAGGTACACAAGAAATTTAGTAGATGCTGGAAACGGAAAATTTAATTTAATGATACTTTGTTGGGGAGAAGGACATGGTTCAGCTATACATGATCATGCAGACTCACATTGTTTTATGAAAATGTTACAAGGTTTGTTTAATTATACTTATTTCCGTTTTAAAACTCATCTCATTAATTGCAATAAGAAGCATTGATTTCAAATATATTATGTACTTCACATTTATTACTTTTATTCTAAAATTTATGTACGTACGGATCATAATATTTTTTATTACTATTAGTTTAAACAATTTTTCAACATTTTTAGGTGAATTGAGTGAAATTCGCTACGAATTTCCAGAATCCCAAAATGACATGATTATTCCTACAGCTGACATTGGAAATAGTTATGAAGATGAAGGATTAGATGCCAATCAATTAAAAGAAAAATCCAGAAGTAGTATGGGTTTAAATGAAGTTTGTTACATAAATGGTAAGTCTATTATTGATAAATAAGTTTGAAAATTTTCCGTGTTTCAATAAAATTTTCACTATTAATTGAACTAAAAATGGAAATTTATCTAAATGCATTTTTTTTTCAAAATTTATTTTTAGACAATTTGGGGCTACACAGAGTAGAAAATTTGTCTCATACTGACGGAGCAGTTTCACTTCACTTGTATTGTCCACCTTTTGACTCGTGCTCAGTTTTCCAAAAAAATTCTGGAAAAAGAATCCAATGTCCAGTTACATTTTGGAGTGTTGGCGGAGTACGCCAGGTAAATGATAAAAATAAAATCATAGTTCTTTCGATAATTCAATTTTTTTTATTTTAGAATCCTTGCAAGGAATGACTACTTGGAATATATTTATTTAGTTTTAAAAAATATTATTTAAGTAATTAATTATTATTAAGGTTATAAAAGACGTTTTGCATTTTTAATATTTAGATATAGTAAATTATAGATATTTTATTAATATATACAAATCCTATGTACATAATATTATATATTTTGTTTTATTTTTATTTTGAATTTACTGTAAACCTGTTTAGCTTCCTTATATCTGAATACGAAGTAACGATCAAAATACAATATCTAAAACATTGTGAAATACTTGCGTTGAACCAAGATACCTTGAGCTCAGTGCTGAAAAGTGTTTTAGTAGCGATTTCGGATTTTTTGGTCTGGTTTTAGCTAAAAACGTCGCCATACTAATATTGTTCAATTGTTTATAATATTTAATGGTTTTAAAGAACACTTCTAGCAATAAATACTTCATTAGCATATTAACTTTAAATATTTTAAATTCATTATTTTAATATTTTTATTTTTATTTAACTTTTATTTAACACTTATGCAAACACACTTGATAAGTATCATAAGAATATTACTGAATGTTATTTGGTAAATTTTTAGGTCCTTTCGACAGAACTGATTTAATTGTTTTCATTAGTTGTGGGATTTGACCTACATTTTTATCAACACATTTTACAGCACAACGTTCAAACTGATCTGTGTATCTTGATATTTCATCTTCGTTGGGATTTGGAGGCATTTTAATTTTAACATCATCATTGCATTGCTAAAATCAATATAAAAAATAATTTAACTTATTGATACAATTTTTTTTATTTTTCTTACCATTACACATCTTTGTAATCTTTGTTGATATTGTTCTTGAAAAAATAAAAATAAATGAAATTATTGAATAAAAAATGTTATCATAATTTATTTCCGGTCTGTATTAGTGTTTGTAAGAGTTTTTCTTATGATTTCTTTTTTTATTCCAAGAGTATATTGTTCTGTTCTTTTAATTTTTAATTTATAAGAAAGGATACCTACGCAACGGGGTCCCGAAATAATTTATACGGACATAATTTATACGAAAAAACGACATTATTCCTACCACACAAATGAATTATGTCGCTTTCAGGCACGTCATAATTTATAAATGAATAAAGTCGTTTTTTTTTCGTATAAATAATGTTGCTTTTAAAACGACATTATTTATCCATATGAATAAAGTCGTTTTTTTTCGTATAAATAATGTCGCTTCTAAACGACATTATTTCTACTTGAATAAAGTCGTTTTTTGATCGTATGAATAATGTCATTTTTAAAACGACACTATTTATCGTATGTGAGTAAAAACGAATGTTGGCCGTACAAAATGTAGGTGAACTGACATAACTGCGAATATTGTGTTCTAAGCAAAAGGGGAAGGGGGGCAGCAGGGCGGCGGGCGGGAGGGCGGTTGGTCAGTGGGATTTGCGGCGCCAGCCCTCCCGCCGCTTTCAAACGACATTATTTATCGTATGAACAATGTCGTTTTTCTCGTATAAATTATGTCCGTATAAATTATTTCGGAGTGCCACCTACGCAACATAATTTATGTTTCTAAAAACTTATTTAAAATTCGTTATGTAATAGATTTTTCAGATTCTAATTTCTATAGTTTTACATGCTGAAAAGTTGGTTGTAACATAATTATATTAAAAAATAGAATCAATGCCAGGTATAGAGTAATTTGGAAATAAAAATTTTTAGCAAATGCGTTATTCCGATTGGTTAAAAAGTTACATGATAAGATTTAGATTATTTCAAAATATAAATCATTTCCTCTTATCTATCGTAAAAAAAATTCAAAATAAATGAACTTGTGCTAATATTTTTTGTAAACATACTAAATGAATATATTCTTGCTGTTGCTAGACAGTAAATATCTCAATAATGGTGTTTTAATGAGTTAAAAAAAATAGAATTTAGTCCTTAACTCAAAAATTGTCAAAATGTAATTATATACATTCATTTCGTTGTGAAGTTGTGAGTTCGATATTTTTTCTAAATTTATTTAATTTAATTTAATAAATTATTTTCATTTAATAAAGTTAATTGTTAAAACTGAGAGTTTGTCAGAAACTTTAAGTTCAACAGTGACAAGTTTTTTTTTTGGGAAAACTAAGGAATTTAATAACAATAATTTTAGATTTCATAAATATTTTTTTTTTACAATTTCAAAACGATTTGGAGTTTGCTAAATAAATAATTTGGTGTTTGGAAAACTATATTTTTAAACTTTTCTATGTAAAGTTATTTCATTCAATATTGCATATGTGTTATGTTGAAAAAAAAATAGTTAGATATAAGTTCGGATCATACTTTTTTTTATTAACAGACTGAAATCTACTACGTTTATACCTCCGACGAAACCAAAAATTTTAAGTGTGACGAACATAGTTGTCAATTTTTTTTGTAATGATTTGAGACGTTTGAGACATTTGAAAAATGTTTCATTTTTGAAAAAAAAAAAAGTACAATATAAAAAATTAAAAATATAAAGCACAATGAAAAAAATATTTTTTTTAAATTCTTATAAAATAAAGAAAAAATATCGCTTAGTGATAAATACTTTTAGGTAACTTTTTCCATTTTTAAATTTTTTGTGTTCCCGTACCTCAGAAGAATGTTTGGCGCAACCTTATTTTTAGACGCAGACTTTAGACTTTTTAAGAACAAATTTGAAAAAAGTACACGACTGACTTTTTCGAGACATCTTTTAGCTACAAAAACTCGTTTTCTTTATTAAAATCGGTTTACTTATAAATGAGATAGCGTAGAACATTCTGAAAACAGTATTTTCTTAAGTTATTATTAACTTCAGGAATGTAACGAAATATGTTCCGATAAATAAATAATTATAACTATATATTCTAAGTTTATGTATCATATCAAACAGTGTTTTTATATTCACATTACATTTATATATATTAATATACCTATATATTAATAGAAAATTATACACACTTTTAATTATAAATAGAATTAAATATAAGTTTGTAATGGATTTTTGTAATAAATTTGAAATAAATAAATAAGTAAAAAAAACAAATAAGTTATTATGAAATATTACTTTCTTGATACTTTTTTATAATATAAATTCTAACTTAGATAAACTTGATTTTTTTCAACTAGAACTAAAAACTGTGCTTAACGTACCTAACTCATTTTGTACAAAGCTTTGAGCGTTTTGCACTGGTATCGAACATCTTTCAACACAACGCTGAACTGAATTTAAACTAGACGATTGTTCTTCACAACACTTTGCAGCACAATAATGCATATCCGCCTAAAAAATAAAAAAATAAATAAATATGTAAATATAATTATACAAATTTTCGAAATCCCATTTAGTTGATGTCTAGTATGTTTAATTTTTTTTAGTTAAGCGTGTTAAGGCATGTTATTGTATAATAGAAATATAGAATATTTCTGCAATAAGTTTGTCTAATGGATAACCAATTAAGTTGTCTTAATCATAAAATACCAATTTAAGAAAATAATTAAAAAATGTATAACTCTATGTTATATTCAATTTTAAGCGAAATCCTTGATTTGGTTGATTTTTGCCATCAAATTAGAAATAATAGGTAGGTACCTATAGAGATACAATCAGATTACATTGAATACTTTTATGGGTAAGGAGGACTAGAACTTGAAAGATGATAGGTATATAAACATAATCGTCTCCATGTTATATACGTACTTAGTTAGTTAGCAACCTTACTTACTTGCCTATTGACAAATTGTGCAACTACTGAACTAACCTGCATTTTTCGTAAATATTCTTTATCAATGTCATCAACCATTTTGGTCATTTCTTGTTCAACTCTCTGTCTTTGTTGTTCAATCATTTTGTCTTTTTAATAAATTTCTAAAATTAAATAAAAATGTTAAAATTTTATGTGAAATCTCAAAATTTCTTTAAAATTTTCGCCGATTCAATTTTACTCCAACCAAAAGTTAAAATTTAAATTTTATTTTCTTCCTAACCTGTCAATTAATTGTCATTTGCTCTGCTAACATCTGATTTGCTGACATTTGTATTCTGCAATCTGCATGAGTGTGGTAATGTGGTAATGGATTAATATTGTCGTCATGTGGTTTCTAATTTTCTTGGTGTCATCAACGCAACTGGCTGCGGTTTTTTGGTCACAAATCCCACTGACCAACCTCCTGACCTTTTTTGTCTGCAAACTAACTTTTTGTCTGCAAACTGGCCTTTAACGCAAAGGTTAGTTATTTTTTTTCCTTTTTTTTTTGAGAAAGGCCTGTTCACAGGTCAGTTTTATAGGTCAGTTCTGTTCAAAGGTCAGTTTTAAGGTCCAAGTGCAGATAAGGTATTAGGTGAAAAGATGTTATTAGAACTAACTTTTAACTTTAAGTGCAGACGTTTAAAGGTGAAAACACAATTGGGGCGACGACGACGGCGACAGCGATTTTTCATATAAAGGTGAAAACACAATTGGGGCGACAACGACGGCGACAGCGATAGCGACTGTCAAAAACCATATATTTGTATGAGAATGAAACAATTGAGGCGATTTTTTTATATGAAAAATCGCTGTCGCCGTCGTCGTCGCCCCAATTGTGTTTTCACCTTAAAAAAATCTCCTCAATTGTTTCATTCTCATACAAATATATGGTTTTTGACAGTCGCTATCGCTGTCGCCGTCGTTGTCGCCCCAATTGTGTTTTCACCTTAATAAGTAACATGCATATATGCAATCTTTTGAAGCACTGCGATTGCATTCTTGTATCTTGTATTCTTGTCTTCTTCTAAGTTTACCCCTTTACTACGTAGAGGACTGTGTCACTGTGTAATGTTTTGAAATGTCAAAGAATTGTTTAAAGTTTATATTAAAAATTAAATGAATGCTAGAAGAAGATAATACGATTTTAAAATTAATTGAAAATTCTTTGAGTAATTTCTATTTATGAATAAAATCTAAAATTAATTGGGATAAAATGACTGATAAAGCTAATAATATCACTGATAACAACAAAAAGGAACAAAGTTTTGATTGTAAAATATGCTCTAAAACTTTTGCCAATCATGGAAATTTGCACCGGCATAGGTAAGTTTCAGCGTTTCTAATTAAAAAAAAAAAACAAAACTTTAAAGGTACTCATTAACTTATTATGAGTTATAAGATTTGTAGGTAAGTAATGCATTGGGAGAGCTTTAAAATTTCCAGAATCAATTTCAAAATGATACCTAGACGCCTCTTAGTTGTTCCTTATCGGATGAGTAGGTAGGTACCTAACTGTAATTGGGAAATAGCTGTTTAGACCTGCTTAGGCAGAATAT
Organism: Hybos culiciformis; assembly: GCA_964007475.1. Classification (NCBI taxonomy): domain Eukaryota; kingdom Metazoa; phylum Arthropoda; class Insecta; order Diptera; family Hybotidae; genus Hybos; species Hybos culiciformis. The sequence goes on along the minus strand of OZ023274.1, from coordinate 90,460,898 downwards.
CATTTGGTCAATCATATTAAAACCAAAATGTTTATAAAATATGATTTTCTGGTACCTGAAAATGAATTTATCAGCAGTGGCATTTTAATAATGTCATAAAAAATAAAAAATCTTTATTTAAATATGGTATGATTTTGTTAATTTCACTTCATTACTTTCTTTTTAGGAAATCACATGAAAAACTAAAATCTCATTCATGCAAGATGTGTGATAAACATTTCGAGCAAGCATCGAACCTTAAACGACATCTGGAAACAGTGCACAATCGAATTAGGAAACATATATGTCAAGTGTGTCAGAAAGCCTTTACGCAACCCAATAATTTAATGTATGAATTCAATGAAGTCAAGGCTTCAATTTGAATAACATGTAGATTTGATGTCGTTGTTTAATGTTTTTTTTTTTTTTCAATTTCTAGAAGACATCAATTAATTCATTCGGGTGAAAAACCGTACATCTGCCCAATGTGTGGGCAAGCTTTTACACAACAGGTAATCAAGCTCAAATGAAATAGATATTAGTGTCTTTATCGAAATTTTGTCAATTATGTATTTAAAAAAACTTAAACAGAGTTTGATTTAACTTCCAGCAATTTAGAATAATACAATGTCAGTACTTCAAAAGATGAATTTCCATTGTTTTTTTTTTATCATGCTCACGATGATATTAAAAAAAATTCACAGACAAATTGTTTTTGAACTTATGAACTTTTGAATTTCAAATTCACGTCTAGAAAATAGGAAAAATCTGTTAATAGAGGATGATTTATAATTAGATAATAATTAAATAGACAAATTCAAAAATTTGTTAAAATTTTCTACATTTTGAAATGTCTGCATAAATAATGGCGCAGTGAAATAAGGCCGCGGGAAATAAGGCCGCGGGAAATAAGGCCGCGATAGGTTTTTTGTTGCGGTCTTATTTCATTTTGAAAAATGAAATAAGGCCGCGAAAAAATCCTCGCGGTCTTATTTCATTTTGAAAAATGAAATAAGACCGCATAAAATTCCTCGCGGCCTTATACGTTTTGAAAAATGACAAAAAAAAAATTAATCGGAGAGCTAATTTCATTTTGAAAAATGAAATAAGGCCGCGTAATCTTGTGAGGTGAGCACACAGGGCAGGGGCAGCAGGGCGGCGGGCGGGCGGTTGGTCAGTGGGATTTGTGGCGCTAGCCCTCCGAATAATTGTTTTTTTGTCGCGGTCTTATTTCATTTTTCAAAACAAAATAAGGCCGCGAGGAATTTTTTGCGGTCTTATTTCATTTTTCAAAATGAAATAAGACCGCGAGGATTTTTTCGCGGCCTTTTTTCATTTTGAAAAACGAAATAAGGCCGCGAAAAAATCTTCGCGGCCTTATTTCATTTTTCAAAATGAAATAAGACCGCAACAAAAAAATGTCGCGGCCTTATTTCCATCCCCCATAAATAATATATAAAAATTATATTTGAATATAATAAAATTTAAAAAAAATTTCAGGTTAATTTAAATAAACATTTTTTATTACATCAAAAGATAAGGCCTTTTCTGGTAAGCAATACTATATTTTTAGTGCTCGAAATTGTCTGGTTTATTTTAGGTTATAATTTCAGTGCCAATGTTGCCACAAATCATTTACACAAGGACAAAATTATAAAAGACATTTGAAAATGGTTCATGCTGATGGCCAAGCGGGAAATGCAATAGAAAAAAATCAGTGCTCTAAAAATAATCTCGATCATGCATTATTTTAGTAAATTCTGATTTGGTTTTAGAATCGGAAGTGGTACGCAAACTGCGTTAGTTCATTTAATTGATAATAATTGTCAATAATTCGACAATGGTATGTAAGTTGGAGGGATTTTCTTTAATTTGCAACTTATTGAATCCTACTTAAATTAACTTTAAATGCTAACAAAACTGGGAGCCGATCTAATGCCCGGAGGTACAAAATCCCGGAATTTTTTTTCCCCCGTTTACAAAATCCTGGAAAGACGAAATCACGGAAGTCAAAATCCCGAAAACACTAAATCCCGGAACCTGAAATCCCGAAAAGACGTAATCCCGGAGGTTTTAATCTCTAATGCCCCGCAGGAACACTTCAGCTCTCGTAGCAATGGACTATGTTGCGATGAAAATAGGGTTTTAATCCCTGAAGCCCCCAGGGACACACGAAAAGACTTTGGCTCGCCAAAAAGGAGGTTTTAATCCCTGAAGCCCCGCAGTTGATTTATTTTCTTCCAAATTAAAATTTCCGGAATTTTGTCCCTGCGGTTTTTTGGTTTCCGGGCATCTGTCCTTCCGGAATTTTGGTTTCCAGGGTTTTGTCATTTCAGGATTTTAACCTCCGGGATTTTGGCTTCCAGGATTTTATCTTCCGGGATTTTGTACTCGGTATTTTGGCTTCCGGAGTTTACACCCCAACCCAACAAAACTATTTTTATTATTTTTAGGCCTCTTAATAAACAAGTTGAAAACGCCAACAATAAAAATGTAATTATGTATTTATTTTAAGTTCCTAAATATATAGATTGGGGGTTTTTTTTTTAATTTTTCATATAAAAAACTCTAACATGTATTGAATCTTGGTTATATAGAATTAAAGGTAAAAATATAGTAGGGTAAAATAAAATGAATTAAGATAAAATCCTCATGAAGTCCTCACTTAATGATACTATATTATATAATTTAATAATATGGAAGTGTATTAAAAATGTATGTAATGAACAGTAAAGTAAAGTGACGCAAAATAAAAGAAAAATAAAGATTTCTTGGATTTGTTTATAAAAATCTTGATTTTGTATAATAAATACATAATTATACTAATTTGTTACATGCCAGGTATTAGCCTAATTAGCAATATGTAACGGGCATTAGATTAATTATTAAATTATATAATAATGTAAATATATGTAATTACTATTAAAGTTTAAGTTAATTTTAAATTTAATAAAAAGTACTGAATTAAACAAAATAAATTAATTTTAAAACAGAAATTTTAACAATTATTTTTATAATTGCTTTTTATTTTGTATTCATTTTATTTTCGAAAAAATAAAAAATTCACTTAATTTAAAAAAGTGAATCAAATTTCTAGAACTAAATTAATCTAATGACATATTAAAGTAACATTTACTTTAATATGCAATATGTAATATGTAATATGTGGGTTAATGTATGCCATTCTTCTTTTAAACTTTTTTAATATTTGTTGACGGTCGTAATAATTATGAGGACTAAAAAAATTAAAAACAAAATAAATGAAATAAAATACCTATAAATTTTATAATTATGCTTAGATTTTATTTTTTGATAGCACTACAGTTATTGAAATTTCGTTTATTTTATAATTGTAAACCTTATTGATAATAATATTATATAGTTTTATTCGTTATTAGCAAATAAATATAAATGTAAATTATCAGATCATTTTTTTTAATTAACATCTAAGAATAATTTCAATTTTTTTTAAATAAATTTTCAAATACACAAATTCTGAAATATTAAGAGAACCTTCTAATGTAATCCAATCACAAAATTATAAAAGCTAAAAAATTTAAAAAAGAAATTTTATAAAGAAACAAACAAAAAGATCCAATATTGACAATATTGAAACAAATCGTCTTAATTTTAATAGTTATATCGCCGACTGAATTTCTTTTACTCTATACTGACTCTATACAAACTTGCCTCAAAATTTCAAAAAAATTCTGTTGGGCATATTTTTTTCTAATTGACCAATCTTTGCTTTTTGATTTTGTCAAAATATACTCAGCCGATTATGATTTTAACTTTTAGTTTTTTGTATATCTATTAATTGATTATTTTCCTCTCTTGAAAAAAAAGTATTATTTTTTCTTTCATATTAAGCAAATAAAGAGTAATTATTGGTTTGTTCTGGGAAAATTTCAAGCTCAGTTATATTTAAATAATTAAAATTTCAAAATAAAATAATCTAATTTTCATTCATAACAACTATTAAAAATTGCTTCAATAGAATCTTAATAAAGACAATGTATTACCTAGATTTTTCTTTTAGCCACCGAAAATTAGTCTACACCATAAAAATAAAACAAGGACGGCTTACAATGTTTGACTGACTTCAAATAAATAATAAAAAGTGATTTTACAAAAAAAAATTGCTAGAATGGAATAAAGGTTCTCGACTGTAATATACCATCTAAGATTACTATATTTTGGTATATTTTTAATTTAAAATATTATAATATTTCGGAAGTAGACGCTGAATTCGTTGCAACCGATGTGGTTGGAAAAAAATCTTTCAGTAAAGTAGTTCTACGTTTCTCAGCGATATCCATTTGATTTTCTAGATCACCTAAATCTGTGGTTTCAGCTCTCTCAATTTTCCATGATAAGTTTTCGATCTCCGCCTCCAATTGGGCCTAAAAAAAAATTAAGTTATCAATTTAAAAACAGTTTAATATATATATTTAAAAATAAAATTAACGAATATTTCTATGAATAATGGAGGAAAATAAGTTCAACCCAATTCATATGGTAGTTAGTCTCTCTCATATTTGAGTATAATTTATTTATTTAAATGTTACTTTTTTGCCTTTTTGGGTTTCATATTATATTTATTATTACCTACAGAATTCAATTTTTTTCTTTTTTTAAATAAGATTGACATTATTTAAAAATTCTCTAATGTTCACAAAAATGGATAAAAAAAATTAATTGACTATAAATTTTTCTTGTAAACTTACTTGTTGATATTCGAATAAATCTTTGCGGCTACCTGGTTCCATAAAATATGCATAAGGATAAGTATATTGCAAAGTGTAACGACACTTAGCTAAAAGTGTAGCAGCATTAAATAAATATTGCCAATCAATCCAAGTACCCCAACCTTTCATTACTTTTTCATTGACACGTTGTTTTAATCTGTCTAAAGTTTGTTCTTCAAAAATTAATGATTTTGAATGATTCTCCCAACGTTCATAATAATGCAAATATTTTTTTAATGCTTCTCTAGCTTGTGCATGAACTGATTCTTTCGCTATATTTGGATTATCTTTGTACCTTGAGCACTCATAATATTCTGAGCCATGTGATTTCCAATCACCCAAACACATCCAGCAAAAATCATACTTACAATTATAACATTGCATATGATTACAGCCACCATTTTTCTCAATGCAAATATGACATTTGGGACAGTCTTAAAATAAAAGTACAAATTGATTTTAAAATAATTTAAAAAAAACTTTAACAATTTTTAGGTAGGAATTAATTGAAAATTAAACCTTAAAATTATCTACAAAGTAAAATAAAGAATCCTAAGTTACTCTTGAGTATCTATATGGGTATTTATATGAGATATGCAAAATTACATTAAGATAGAAAATTAATCGTTAAGGCAGGTATTCTTTCGATACTGCATGACGGATCAAAAATTTCACATAATTTTAAAACCCATATTCTATTTTATTAGAGACTTAGCTAGAAAATGTTGTTGAGTTGTAAAAAGTATACTTTTTGCTGATTTATCTTTTCGAGAAAAATAAAAGAAATAAATACCTTTTGTATTGGCACTTATATAATTAGCAGTTTCTGAATCATCAGCACATTTAGTTAACCATTTTTTTATAACTTGACAATCTGTTGGAGCATGATAGTCTCCACTGCAATGAAAACAAAATTTCGTATTGCATAATTTGCACTTAGTCTTTTTTGGTGTTAAATCTGAACTTCGAACAATAATTGTGCAATTTGGTCCAGGACAATATCGCAATTCTGGGTGTGATTTAACGAAATCTTGAAAAGCAAATTGCTGATATTTATCACGCATTATAGGTCGCTGAACTAAATTGAGCACCAATTCTTCTGGAACCCGTAAATTGCACTGGGGTGCCATACAACCGATTTGCGTTGAAATTCCTTGATAAATTTGTGTTTCAAAATGCATAGTCCAACAGTCCTTACAAAATGAATGAGCGCACGCCAAGCTATAAAATCGTTCTAGCATTTGATTGTTAGCACAAACGGAACATAGCATAGCATTGCTATTACGTAAATTATTAAATGCCGAAGATAATTGTTTATTTATTAAAGATGTAGATGCAATCAATGTTGGAACTGGCAGCCCAACAGCCAATGATGTTGATGGTTGTTGCTGCTGTTGAGCCAGTTGAGAAGCTGAAGCAGGTTTAATTCGAGCATTTACTAATAAATTAATTGAATTCTCACGATATTTTTCTGTAATCACTTGAACATTCCATTGATGCTCTTGTAGGAGAACTTTTGCTAATGATGGTGTCAATTGCAATAATGTGCTTAATTTTTCTACAGATTCATTTAATAGTTTTTCTACTTCTTCGACCGTTAAGCAGTCAAATTCAAAATACTCAGGATCTGTTTTCTTTGGATCAATTTGTTCGATATCTTCGCAATCATCACCTAAAAAGGAAATTAATAAATAGAAATGTGATTACTTTATTAATTTAAAAAAAATATTTGAAAACTGCATTATTGCTTTTAAATCGTGAATACCTCACTGAAGAATAAAATCAAAGTTTAACGTAAATTTACAAAAATCAATAAAAAAAAATAGGAAATTGATTAACATAAAGAAGAACATAAACAAATATATGTTCTTTACTTGAATTTAGTAAAGTTCTATAAATAATACATAATACTTATTAATTTTTTTTTAAGATAAAGATTTCTGTAATCATTTTTGTTCGCTTTTACGAGATTGTTTATTTTTTTATTATTCAACATTTATTTTCAAGGGTAAGCTTTATTGTCTTTAGATAAATGCTTTTCAAAATAAATAAAAAATAATAAAAGTCAACAAACTTTTGAGAATATTTTACACATTTATTTATCAACTGAAATTATGAAATGATAATTAAATAAATAAAAAAAGTAATCAGCTTCTGAACGGCAAAATGTAATTAGAACTATTAAATATAAGATACAAGTTGAAAGATCACTCGAGTTCTTATTACGCAAAGTTTTATTAAACTTTAATAATATGTTTACACATCAAAGAAAAAGAAACAATTCGAAGCTATCTGTTGAAACGAATATTTGAAAGGCCTACCAAAATACAAAAAAAAAGTTTGATTAATTTTTAGACTTCAAAGTGTACTTCTTTGATCAAAATTATTTAAAACTATTTTGTCAATATTCATATTCTATGTTTAATCATAACACTAATATTTCAATAGTCCAGTTTGTAATATGTTAATCAGGTATTTTATCTCGAGTACATTTCAATCCCAGAGTATTTGCTGAATACAACCAGAATTCCGAAACATTGATTTAAAATATAAAAATGTCAGTGGATGTAGTGTATGTAGTATAAAATTACCCCTTACCACTGTTTACAAAAATATAAAATTAAATGCAATTGCACCCCTATATCATTCATATTGCACTTGAAAAAGAAATTCACAAAAAAAAAAGTTTTTAATGTTGTTTTTTTCCTTATTAAAAATAAGAAAATAACAAAAAATAAACCTTTATGAAACCTTTGAAAAACAGAAGAATTATTATTCTTCAGGAAAAAAAAAAACAAAAAATTATATAGAAACATTATACAAAAACAAAAATTCAAAAATGTTTTTCAAAAAAAAAATAAAAATCAAGTGTACACATAATAATTTTATTTAAAATTTTCACGTAAAGAAAATACAATATTTTTAGTACTCCATAAAAAAGTAGTACGGCTTTTTAACAACAAAAATAAAATTGAAAAGAAAATAAGTTCACAAAATCTTCATTCTTCTTTTACAGTCAATAAACCTAAAAAAAAAAAATTATTTTTAAACCGTAGCAATATCATCTTCTTGTCATATCCTTATTTTTCTAAGAAGCAGTACTTGGTATAATAGAAAATTTAAAGATACTTAATTGATTATTTATGTACTTCTCGTAGAAATTCTAAATATTTTTGTTATTTTGTCAGTTTTTGTTATGTATTTAAAGAATTAATTATAAGTTTAGATAATTTTTAAATATTTCGGATATTAGAATTAAAATAATTTTATTTTTTGCATAGAAAAAATCTCGTTAAACTTAAACTAAAATCACTATATTTCTAAAATAATTTTCAGCTATTTTCAAATTTTCTTAGAAATCAATAATTTAAGTTAAAAAAACTATATTTTGAATATACAAATTGGGCACCTTACTGTATCTATTAGCTAGTGCAAATAATAACCTCTTATTTAACTACATATTTTATTTCATATAATTTGCTCGTACGTACAATTTGTACCAATGATTGAGTTTCAGCTTATGCTGAGTGCATAAAAGACTCAGAAGAGTATTGAGAAAAGATAAAAACAAAGATCTTTGAAAAAAAAATTACATTGATTATGATATTGTTCGTAAAAAAAAAAAGAAGCACAATAAAGTACTAGTAATAGCTCAATCAATTCATATGCGTTGAATTTATCTCCAGCATAATCAATATTCTGTAGATAGTGACTAAAAGTTTTAAAGTATAGCTGTATATAGACATAAAATTAAATTTGCTCATTAAAAACAATCATCTCTAGGTATTCACAAAATATCGTCCTAGGTATTCACAAAATATCGATATGTAAAATTTTTAAATAAACACAATATCTGTAGGTATACCTAACTTTTGAAATTCTGTTTTGTCGACAAGAATGATTTTAGAAAAAATATGTGATTAGCTGGTTATATCTAACTATCTAACTAGCTATAATTAACTACAACAGCCTGTTAGAATTAAGAATACATACTATGAAATTATTAAATTTTCTTTCTCTATCATTAAAGATAGTAAGTATTGGCTTTCACTTCTCGGAATCACATATTACATATATTTCCAGCATTAGGCCTGAAATTTCGGAAAATGAGTAGGTACTAGGTAGTTACTTATAGATTTTCTCCTACTCCGAAACCAGTAAATAACATGCTCCTGTTTATTTTTCTAATTATTGATTTTTTTAGTTTTAAAGAGTCAATGCCTGCCAACGGATGAGGATGAAGCATAATACCTTGACAATGTTATGATAATAATAAACAAAAACAAAGACTTGGATAGAATTGGAAGAAGGAAAAAAAATTCTATGGAGTGATGTCCTGCGTCATTTGAACAAAAAAAAATTATTTTTTTTTTACTCCTTTGATACGAAAAAAGAATTCTATTTTATTTTTCTTGTTTTATTATAAAATTTATATAAATTTTAATTGATTTTTTTAAATAAAAAAAAAAATTATTAAACAATTTTTTTATTTTACCAGAATTATAATAATCTTCATACTCCATATCGTCATCTTCAACTTCAATGTCTGACATTTTTTTTTCTTTAAATTAAAATAAATTTATTTTTTTTTTTTCAGAAATTCTTTACAAAAATGTATATTGTGTTTTTTTTTTTATTATTTTCCTTAAATTTACCTTTTTAAATAAAAAATATGAAAATAAAAATAATTATTCTTAATTTAATTTTTAATTCGAGATTTTAAAGTATTTTATGAATTTTCAGTGAATAAAAACAAAAAATCAATTTTATTATTTACGAAAATTACGGTAAGATACACATGCAACTACAGATGATGCGACGCTACACTGCATTATTTTTTGCAGATTTTCCTTGAACTGAGATTAGCAATAAGAAACCAATATTGCGATTTCTAAAGTTTGAGTTCTTCAAATGGTTATTGTTGAAAAATTTTGCTTTCAAATTTATTTATCCCATTTTTTGGAAAAAATATTCAATACTTACAAAATATACAAAAAAAAAGTGGATGCATTTTTTTTTGCGTTAATTTGGTTTGCCATATTCATATTAAAATTTTTTTTTATGGTTTGAAAGGAGGTTCGACGCAAAACCTGGTAATTTAACTGCATAATAGTTTTATTGCATTTAAAAAAAAAAGGTACAACCTGACGATTTGCAAAAAAATACAAAGTGGTAAAAAAATAAATAAATTGTCGATGTCAAAAAGTAAACACAAAGAACAATTCAAAATATTTTTAGAAAGAAAAATTTTATAAACAAACTTTTTGTGTTTTAAACCACAATTAAATTAAACCATCTTTTTAACGTGTCAGCATTCGTTAACCTGTTTTGTAATCTAAATATTATTATTTGGTAGCTGCTGGAATCGTGTTCTGTAGTGAATGCTCAACTGTATGCAGTTTTGTAGCGCATACAACATATTTAACTCAAACAGCTGCATACTTTTAGGTAGTGTTGCGTTGCTGTTGCGTTGCTATCGCCAGCAAATGTATATTTTTGTTTATATTTACAATGTTTGACATTTGATTTTAGTCTTTTCAATAAACTTTTTTTAAGGAAGAAAAAGAATACCTACAACCTACCTATTTATTGAGAATTTTAATTTTTAATTCTTATTTCTAGTTATTAGTGAAAATAAATCTATAATGGCTGAAGGTGTAGGCTTTAAAAAGTTTAGCATCAAAAATAAATTTTCACGTAAAAGGAAAGATACGTCGACAGAGTCATCAGGTAAAGGTGAGGTGTGAGCTCTAATCTAATAATCTGACAAAACGTTCTTATTTTTGAACTTGAAAACTTTGTAACAAGAGGAGAGTTTCTAATAGAAAATATAACGTCAATATCAGACTTAGAAATCTACTAATAAAACATTCAATTTCAGATTCTGAAGATGAAGCAAAACCTGCAGTTGTTCGGATTGAAAAAAAACGTAAGAAGTTAAATCCTAATTTTCAAAGTACAAAAGTGGTTCGAGCCACAAGAAAAAATAAAACTAGAAATCAATCTTCATCGGCTTCGACATCAGATGAGGATACTTCAACGATTGCAGTCAATTACAAATCAAAAAAAACTTCATTACCTTTGGGACCATCAGATCAAGGCGCAACTGCGACAAATGAAGTGGAAACAGAACAAAATTGTGATGCACAAGCAATATACGAAAAAAGTATAGAAATTAATAAATCGCTTGAGGGGAAATCAGATGATAAAGTATATCGAGGAATGAATAATTACGCTCAATATTATAAAAAAAAAGATACAGCTGCTGGTAATGCCAGCTCTGGAATGGTAAGAAAAGGTCCTATTAGAGCTCCAGCACATCTGCGCGCCACAGTAAGATGGGATTATCAACCAGATATTTGTAAAGATTATAAAGAAACTGGTTATTGTGGTTTCGGTGATAGTTGCAAGTTTTTACATGATCGTAGCGATTACAAAGCTGGTTGGCAACTAGAATTAGATTACAAAGCAGATCAAAAAGGTGAAGCAGAATCAGATGATGATGATGCGAAATATGAAATCCATTCAGATGACGAGTCATTGCCATTCAAATGTTTTATTTGTCGAGAAAGTTTTACTGATCCTGTAGTAACAAAGTAAGTTTAATTTAGGAATATTAGGACATAATAATTAATTTCCTTAGCACGACTTAATACTTAATGTAATGATCTCATATGTTGTATGTCTGTAAGAAACAGATGTGAAATAATAATATATAGATTTTTAATGTTTACCTAATAATATCTCTAAAACATATAATAGTAAGTGAAAGCTTTAATTCTTTTGGTTTAATTAAATTGGCTAACAATCAAGTATATTATAATATTTTTTTTGAATTCATCCAGCTACTACTAAAATTTAATACATACTATACAAACTTTTTTTTTCAGATGTAAACATTATTTCTGTGAAAAATGTGCATTAGAGAATTTCAAGAAAAGTACCAGATGTTTTATTTGTTCAGTTCAAACAAATGGCGTATTTAATCCAGCAAAAGAGATAATTGCACGATTAAAGAATGATTCAAAACCTGATTGTCGCGACTCTGGTTCCGACAGTGATTAAATTAAAATAACAATTAAGAAATTTTTAGAAACGATTGAAAAAATCTTAAAATGTTAAACTAGATTAAATAAAAACATTTTAACACTTTTTTTTTAATAAACAATTTTTTATTTCAAATTTATTTATGTATTTGTTTATATAATAGAACTTTAAATAATTTTACAGGGAAAAATTCTCTAAACTCAAATTTTCTGCTTCTTTGTTAATATTAGCCTTATCGTTAATTTCTTCAGAATAAATTAAGACATCAGGAACATCATCACTTCCATCGTCGTCTAATAGACATAAAATCCCATCATCTTCAAATGTAGGAAAAAAATATTCAGGTTGATCCCATTGTTTTTTTTCTCCAATACCAAAATGTTTCGCATTTTCCATATGACTAAGCAATTCATTCAAATTATCTGATCTATGATTACATGTTACACAACGTAAAATATGAATTTGTCTTCTTATATAATTAACAACTTTAATTTTTTGATAGAAATTTAATTCTTTAATTACTTTATTAAAATCAATTTTATGTTTTTCGAGCATGTGATCTTTCAGCGAATTAAAATCCACATTTTTTTCTGAACAAAATAGACATTTTAATTTCTGTTTTTCATCATCCCAATCGGACCAATCTGAGTCTTCATCAGAATTAATTTTGTCTTCCAAATTTGATTTATCATCACTTGGTCTATGATTATCTCTACTTTTTAACATATTCTGAGCGAAGTTAATTTTTTTAACTTTTTTCGGTTTCTCGAATCGATAGTTGATTAAAAAAAATTTGTCATAAAATTTAATATCTGGATTAATTCTCTTGTGCCCTTTCTTTCGCATGTGCTCTTTTAGCACACCTCGATCTTTAAAAATTTTTTCACAATATAAGCAAATTAGATTTTCCAATTTTTCTTGCACCACATCAATTAGCTCATCAATAAATACCAAATTTTCCGGCTTGCCTAATTGAACAAAATGTTTATTGAATAAATGCTCCAAGTACTCGGAACGTAATCCTCTAATGACATCACGACAATGAAGACATTCACGTTGAAAACTTCGATCTGTTAATTCGAACTGATGCTGAGAAAGTACATTATCTAAACGAGTTTTATGTAGACTATTTCTTAGTTCATAATCGGCAGGCAGAATATCACTTAAAAGGTAATATTTTTCATTTTTTGATGGCTTACCGTCAGGAAGTTGATCAAGAAGCATTGTAGTACAAAATTCTTCAAATTCATGATTTTTAAATTTTTTAATCCAAAACATAAGATAATCACTTAAAATTGCAATATCCTCAACATCAGCTATAACCAGGCGATGCATTAAAAATAAATGGGCCAAATAATCATCTTTAGATGAAGGAAACTCAAATATTTCATGACATTTTAAGCAAGGAATTGTTGCAACTATCTCATTAGTATTCATTCTTTTGATAGGATCTTCCAATGTCAATGAAGTTAGAATATTATTTGGACTATCTCGATCTTTATCCATGAGGTACAATTATTTATTAAAATTAATACCTATAAAAAAAAGATAAAATTTATCAGAAATCAATCAATTTATTTTTTATTGAGTAGGTAGGTAGATAGATTTAGTTAAGTTTCTATTTTGGTAAAAACGGAATTCAACATGGATTATGGATTAAGGGATGCTAGGTATACTTAATGTAGTAAATTTCTCTAGTAAACACTTTTTTACGAGGTAGGTACCTAGATAACTAACTAACTAACTTGTTTCTTTCTCAATATTCGTTCAGATCGTAATTCTTACCAAAAGAGCTATAAAAAAAAATCTTTATTAAATTTTATTATTTTTCTATTTTAACTTTGTACAAATTGAATCAAAACATTTTTTTGATATGTGATTGTCAAAAACATATGGGAATGTGTCATGTGTGCTTTTAAAATGTAAACAAATTTTCTTTCATAATTTAATGTTATTATTTAAAAATACAAAATTCAATTGTAGGTAAGTTAAGAATACAATTTTAGTGAACATTTTCTTTTCTTCTATTTTTCTGAAATTTCCATTAATATTTCTCGATGTTTCCGAATCGCACGAGCTTCCTTGAAAGTTCTCGTTCTTTTTGGTTTTGTGTTTTTTTGTGACGCCAATTTTGTAAAATATTCATTCAATTTAATTGATATTTTAACATTATCTGGAATTATAATTTGTCTTATATTTCTAGCTGGAATCATAAAATCATCAAACTCATATTGCAATCCTTTTTGATCAATAAAAACACAAAATTCCAATGTTAAATTCATAAAACCATCGGCGGTAACTAAGCGTCCTGCTACACTTGTATCATTTCTCAAATCAACTAAAATAGATTTTCCAATTAAAATTATTGGGACACATGATAGTAAATTTGTTGCAAAATATTTTTCACGACGATTTAAATTGATTAGCGAATTCATTATTTAACTCTTGCCAATGACTTATTTATGGCCACTCGATTCGATGAGGATTTGTTTTCTTCAAGCAACTGTTTGTTTTCATTTTCAATTTGTTTTCATTTCACAATCTCACAAAGCAAAATAAAATTTTTCTTTTGTTTTCATTGCGATTGGATGGGCAATAAAACTTAGCTATGAAAAACCCAATAAACAAATTTCAAACATATGATATCCAAAATCACCAATGTCGTACCGCCGAAGTGACGTCATGTCATTTTGTAAATAAATAAATATTTTTCTTTTGTTTTCTTTGTTTTGTTATTAAAATTCGAAAGAAAGTTGAATAATTTATTAAAAGATTTCAGTTGTTTTCTTTTCAAAATAATTTATTATCAAATTCTGTGATTAAACCAAAATAAATAAGATGAAGTATTTTTGAAAGCCGAAAAGTTGGAAAAAGTCAAGCAGGAAGTGAGTCAAGATTCATTCTTTTTAATTTTTAATACATATTTTTATAATGTTAAAAGAACTATCGATATCTCTTTCTGACTTGAAAATCTGTAACTTCACCAACATGCATCAAACAAAAGGGAGGTTGATAAACAGGTTCTTATTTTCCTGATTATTATTGTACGTATAAAATATTGTAAATTGTAGAAGGCTACTAAACTTTTGTTGGCTGTGTTCTAAAACCAGGAAAAAAAACACATATGAACGTTATTTATTTGATACTATACAACATACTTAGAATATACCTATTCCCTTCAAAATTGTTGGATCGATTTTGTATGCCCAAAAGAAAAGTAAAAAACATTTTGTTACGAACATTTTTGGGGGGATGGAAATAAGGCCGCGGGAAATAAGGCCGCGACGTTTTTTTGTTGCGGTCTTATTTCATTTTGCAAAATGAAATAAGGCCGCGAAGATTTTTTCGCGGCCTTATTTCGTTTTTCAAAATGAAATAAGGCCGCGAAAAAATCCTCGCGGTCTTATTTCATTTTGAAAAATGAAATAAGACCGCAAAAAATTCCTTGCGGCCTTATTTCGTTTTGAAATAAGACCGCGACAAAAAAAATAATTATTCGGAGGGCTAATTTCATTTTTATAAATGAAATAAGGCCGCGTAATCTTGTGAGGTGAGCCGCCCTGCTGCCCCCTGCCCTGTGTGCTCACCTCATAAGATTACGCGGCCTTATTTCGTTTTTCAAAATGAAATAAGGCCGCGAAAAAATCCTCGCGGCCTTATTTAATTTTTCAAAATGAAATTAGCCCTCCGATTAATTTTTTTTTTTGTCGCGGTCTTATTTCATTTTTTAAAACGAAATAAGGCCGCCAGGAATTTTATGCGGTCTTATTTCATTTTTCAAAATGAAATAAGACCGCGAGGATTTTTTCGCGGCCTTATTTCATTTTTCAAAATGAAATAAGACCGCAACAAAAAACCTATCGCGGCCTTATTTCCCGCGGCCTTATTTCACTGCGCCACATTTTTGACCTGTAAAAATATCGAATTTTTTTCGTATTTGTCCAGCCGTTTCGGCAGAGACATCATTATTATTATAGTTTGGTTAAACTCTACGTGACGCACGCGACGGACGCGACGCAAATGACGTAAGAAATATTAAACGAACGCGTACAGTTTCGACGTTAACGACGTTAATGACGTTAAAGTGAAATTATATGGCCATTAACGTCATTAAAGTTTGCGTCGCGTCCGTCGCGTCCAGTTTGCCCAGGCGGTTATGTAAATCAAATAAGCCAACAGATTCGTTAATTCTTTGAAAGGACTGAAGGAGACAGTGATACGGTACGGTGCTCTAAAAGCTGATAGTGTAGATACTTCGATTATAATTTCATTGAAAGTAATTAATTAATAATATAATGTTGAAAATTGGTTTTCACTATACCTATACGAATATAGGAATATTCTTTTTAGCATACTTGAATGGGTACAGAACAAGAGGAGATTCATTACGACATATTGTTAAACACTTAACCAAAAACAATAGTTTTATTTCCGAACATTGTCTTTTAACATAAACTATTATGAGAAAACGCAAAAATATTTTTGTTGATGACTCACAAAAATGACATTGACAGCTCGGAATCTGACATAATTTTTACTTGAATTGAAAAAACGATTTTTTTTCTGCTGAACAAAAAACAATTTGAGATTTTTTAGAAATTTAATAAACTTTTTATTAATATTTGTTTTTTTAATTCGTATTTTAATAAATTTAAAGAAACAAAATTTTCTAAAGTTAAAGAAGAAATCTGCTCGTCGAAGGAGAAGATAAAGAAGAAAAAGAAAAATTAATATTGAACGAATTTTTTTTTTTTCCAATTGTGACGAACTTTTTTTTGTTTTTGTTTTTGTGAAATAATTATACGCTTTTTTTTCGCTTCCCATCCCATCCCAATTTTCAAATGGCTGCTGGAACAACATTACAAAAGGCTATTGATTTAGTTACTAAAGCGACTGAAGAAGATCGCAATAAAAATTATGCTGAAGCTTTAAGATTGTATGAGCACGCTGTTGAATATTTTTTGCATGCTATTAAATATGAAGCTCAAGGTGATAAAGCTAAAGATTCCATCCGGGCGAAATGCCTCCAGTATTTGGATCGAGCTGAAAAACTAAAAGAATATTTACGCAAGGGTCAAAAAAAAAAACCAATTAAAGAAGAAGGTGATCACGATTCTAAAGATGATAAAAAAAGTGATTCTGATTCGGACGGTGAAGATCCGGAAAAAAAGAAATTACAAGCCAAGCTTGAGGGAGCTATTGTTATTGAAAAACCAAAAGTGAAATGGTCAGATGTAGCTGGCTTAGAAGCTGCCAAAGAGGCCTTAAAGGAAGCAGTTATTTTGCCAATTAAATTTCCACATTTATTTACAGGCAAACGGATTCCGTGGAAGGGAATTTTGTTATTTGGTCCACCTGGTACTGGTAAATCATATTTGGCAAAGGCTGTTGCAACCGAAGCAAATAATTCAACATTTTTTTCTGTGTCCAGTTCAGATTTAATGTCAAAATGGTTGGGTGAATCAGAAAAATTGGTTAAAAATTTATTTGAGCTGGCACGTCAACATAAGCCGAGTATTATATTCATTGATGAAGTTGATTCAATGTGCTCAGCTCGTTCAGATAATGAAAATGATTCAGTACGACGAATAAAAACTGAATTTTTAGTTCAAATGCAAGGTGTTGGTAATGACAACGATGGAATTTTAGTGTTGGGAGCAACTAATATCCCATGGGTATTGGATTCAGCTATTCGACGTCGTTTTGAGAAACGTATTTATATTCCGTTGCCTGAAGCACACGCACGATTAGTTATGTTTAAAATTCATTTGGGTAATACAGCGCATGTATTAAGTGAAGAAAATTTAAAAGAATTGTCTGAAAAAACAGAAGGTTATTCGGGAGCTGATATTCAAATTGTGGTACGTGATGCCTTAATGGAGCCAGTACGTAAAGTTCAATCAGCAACACATTTTAAGACAATTCGTGGTCCATCACCTCTGAATAAAGAACTTATATTGGATGATCTGTTAGTACCGTGCTCACCAGGTGATGAAGGCGCTGTAGAAATGACCTGGATGGAAGTTGATGGTGAGAAACTGTACGAACCACCTGTAACTATGAGAGATATGATAAAATCATTGTCACGCACCAAACCAACTGTCAATAGCGCCGATCTAACCAAATTAAAATCATTTACAGATGATTTTGGTCAAGAGGGTTAAATTATTCCAAAAAGGAATTAACTATTTTATTGAAATTTGTTTTTTTTAATCTGATTAAGGATATAATTTTATTGTTAAGGAAAACTTAAAAGTTTACATTTGAATTAAATTTTGAAGAGAAAAATTTGAAGAACAGGTTAGTAATCTTGTTATTCGTAGGAAATGAGAATATGTTTTTTTTATTAATTTTTTTATTTTTAGTTTTTTCTTTTGATTAAATATATGTAATGGGTTGCTCTCAGGATAAGCTTTATTGGTTATCGATGTCAAATCAAGTCATAATGCCATTTAATGGAATTGAACACCGATATTGATTTTTATTTTCGCTAAGATATTAATTAAAATAAGTTCTTTATAAACTGCGAATTGTTGTTAACCTTTAAATTTAAGTTAATTTTTCTTCTGTGGAAGTTCTTCTAAGTATCCTCTTTTATTTGTGAATAAAAAACAATTATTGATATACTCTGGAAATATACCAAAATTTTAATAATGAAATTAAAAATAAACTTGAATTATATTAAAATATGTTTTGAAAATTTTTAAAATGTTATAAACATCAATTCCTCAATAATAGGAATTTGAATTTTTTTAAATCTGAAACATTTATCTAGAAAATGTATGACTACTTCAACAACAACAGTTAAAATGATATTTTGGGTAAAATTTTTACGGTAGATATATAATTTTTTTTTTGGGACTTGGACATTACAAATAATATTTATCTTTATATTTCGGAACCAAAAATTAGAAATTATAAAAATAAACTGTAATTAAAAGAAGAAAATCTTTTAAACCACATATTATTTCAACTACCCAATTATTTCAATGAAATTTATTATTTATTTTAATTTTTTAAAAGGTTATTTTATCAAATTTATTCCCTGAGCAATGAATTTTTATTTTATTGAATCTCAACAGAGAAAAAATTGTAAATTTTATTCTGAATTAGTTAATAGTAGATTTCGGTGTAAGCTTTAAAAGTTATAACTTAATTAAAAATTAGAATTCTTGATTAAAATAAAAAACATGTTGGTATTTTTAAATTTAAAGTTTTTCACTTGTGGCCGCAACTTTGTAAATTCACTAATACGCTATAGATTAAATTTCTTTTTTAAACAAAAAAATAAATTTATCCTTATTTTAATTTTATTTTCATAAAAAGCATTTTTTTTTTATAGTATTTGAAAATACAGAATTAAATAAGATTAAATTAAAAAAAATAAATTAAAAAAAATAAATAAAAATGTTACATCTATTTTGATTATAATATACTTGAAAAATAAATATTTAAATAATAAAATGATTTTAGCTTTGTATAATAATTCTTTGCAGTTTTTTTCATTTTTAATTTAAAATAATATGCAGTTAATGAGACCAGGGCTAGCTTTTGAGATTACCTCCTATAACATGAAAAGTTTCTGATTTGCGAAATAAGTTTTTTTTACTAAAATCCTATTCTTTCCATTTGAAAGGGAACTAGAAAAGTATATTCATTGAATTTTCATCAAGATGTAATTTAATTGAATTTAGGAGTTCGATAGTAATGGGTTAGTCCACATTTGATCACAATAAAAGGAGCAGTAATTAAATTTTGTTGAAAAGAAACAGCAGTCAAAGAACAATTTGAATAGAATAACCGGCCGTATGATTAATTACTTAGAAATATTTTTTATATTATTAAAAATAACTTAAAAGTGAAGCACCATAAATAAGGGCAACGCATAATTCTCTCAACTCTTGAACATAAAAATGGTATATGTATAAGAATATTTTTGGTCACGTGACCAAAATATTTTCGTTTATAAAGTTTAATATAGAATAATTTTCATACATCATACAACTTCTTCAAAATAGTAGTCAACATTAATTATAATAGGTATATACAAGTAATATTTAAAAAAATAAAAATAAAATACCTATATTAAATTATTGTTGAACACATTGACAGTGTTATCATACAGTACAGGAGAAAGGTATATGAATTGGATTTCTTATTAAGACTTAACCGTAAGAGGCGAAATTTTTGGCGTCAATGAATTTTTGTTTGAAAACAAAACGCTGTAATACTATGATTGCGTACATTTTTCTAATTTTGTATTGTGGGGGTTCCTTTTCCAATAATTTAATTTAAACCGGTTAAATAATAACACATCTTTATACATTTTTAATATATTTTTTTTTTTTATTTTACGTTTTATTTTTTTTAAATATTTTAAACATTTTTCATTCACGTGATTTTATGTACTATTTTTTTATTTTATTTATATAAAAAAATTTGATAAATGAATAAATAAATTTTGGGACTTCTTAGACTTGGCATCTTTTTAAAACATGCTTTGTTACATTAATATAAAAAAGGACCATTTTGAGTCTATTTTTTTTTTTTTTTTTTTTTTATTAAAGTTACCAAATCACTAGGTGTAACAAGGTGCGGTGTCTTAAGGTAAAGGGACATAAAGTAAATTTACTTTATGTCCACATGAAAGCGACATAAAGTAAATTTATCTTATGTCTTTATTAAAAAGTGACATAAAGTAAAGAATTAAAAGGACGCAAGATAAATTTACTTTATGTCGCTTTCACGTGGACACAAAATAAATTGTACGAAACTTAAAAAAAAAAAGATCTTTGAACAACATCCTTTTGGAAAAGGCCTAAAATCAACGAAGAAATTTTGAATAAAAAAAAATGAAATTCCTTTTAATTTTGATAAACAATCTTTAATTAATTATGATTATTATAATTATGTACATGTGAATTTTTTTCTCTACAATCAAAGTACCTTATGTCACCATTAGTATAAACCAAAAGATTTTTGCTGACATTATAACTATAATATTTATAGGACTTCTTTGGATTCTGCAGCATTTCGTATAGTTGGATTATTTTAATTCTGTCAGTACCTTTTCAAAGGCTTCCACTTCACGAGATTGAAAATTTGATCAACTGACAACCCGTTAGTGAAACCAAATGTGGCAACTAGGAGCCTAGTTTTATACGTGCCTTCTATAAAAAAGGCATTCACTATGTGTTCTGGAACATCATTAAAATTAATTACATCATGGTTATTTAATAACCCAAGAAACAAAATATCTTTGTAAGGGATTACGAAGTCATTACTAGAATGATTATTCATTCTAATAGATGACTTGTTAATGTTGCAAAAGCACTTACAAACCCAAAAAAGGCGAAAATTACTAGACTAAATTGGATGAATAAGAAGGTAGAAATGGTAATGTAAGGGGCTCTTAAGAGACTCAAAAGGCTTTACTAAGCCGAATTGTCGCTGGTATAACAGATTTTTTTTCTGTATACTATGTTTTTGTATGTGGTGGTACATGTTTTCATATTTTAGGTTAGGTTAGGTTAGGTTGTAGCGGGTCGGAAATACCTAGATCTCCTTGCACCTAGGTAATTTACCCGTTGTACTGCCCTACCCGATGGGCCTATAATTCCCCATCGAGCCAACTCACCCCTTTCAGAAACCTAATTAAGTCCCTTGGCTTATGTCCTTGCAGGTCCTCAAGGTCCTGCAAAAAATAATCCCCCAACATCCTTGCCCTCCTAGTCCGAATCGTTGGACATTGGCAGAGCACGTGAGGTGTAGTTTCGGGTTCTTCTCCACAACCCCTGCATATTCCCGTATCGTAGTAAGGATCTAATAGTGGCAGAAAAAGATCCTTCTTTGGCCGAACCCACTATTATTCCATTATAAAGTTATTTAGGACGTATAACAAAAAAACTGAGACTAAAATGTTACTTGGGAAGCTTTTCCTAGCATTTAAACGGTTTTTGTCTATCATCAATTTGATATTTTTATCCATAATATTGCTACTGCAACGTTGTCTTATAAAATGTTTATCAATTGTTAATTAGGGTATGATTTTATACAATAGAAAAATATTTTTTTATATGAAGAATACATACCGATTATTTTGTGTGATTTTTAATCGATTTATTATTTAAAGCAATTTCAATATTTTAAAACGTGGTTTTTTTCTTAATATTCTTTTTTATAATAAAATATATCTTCTGATAATTTAGAAAAAATGGAAATCAAGTAAGTAATTTAACCTTTTCCAAAAAAATTACGGCAGCCGTCTCCCGTTTTCACATTCAGAAGAGAAATTAAACCTAATTTAAAAAATCTACGAATTAGGCTTTATTTCTCATCTTTATGTGAAATAAAACCTATTAGGTCTTCTTTCGTTAGGGTTTATAGCATGGCAACGAATAAAATTTATTTTTTGGAAAATGTTAGTTTATTTATGTTATGTCACTTTTCGTTTGAAATAAAAGGGACTTAAAATAAAGAACAAAAACGACTTAAAGTAAATTTATTTTATGTCACTTTTCAATAAAGACATAAGATAAATTTACTTTATGTCGCTTTCATGTGGACATAAAGTAAATTTACGTTATGTCCCTTTACCTTAAGACACCGCACCGTGTAACAAAGCATTAATATAACAAAGCATTAATATAAAAAAGGACCATTTTGAGTCTATTTTTTTTTTTTTTTTTTTTTTATTAAAGTTACCAAATCACTAGGTGGGATACCTTTTATGCTTAAAGAAGCATGGATTTGATAATGGAAAGGAAGTTTAGACGGGATTTAAAAGTGGGATAGTTAGTAGGTAATCATGTACACTTTTCTTAAAGCGGCACAAGTCGTAAGTCAAACGTGCGCCAGCTGTCGGGAACAATTTTAATGGGAGAGCATTCCACATTCTCGAGGTGCGAACTGAAAACGAATCTCCAAAGCTCGTTCTCTCACATTTGGGAATTTTGACGAAATATGGATGTGACGTTGAAGCGGTACGAGTTTGGCGTGAAAATACTTGAAGTGGAGGAAGTAGGGCCTTTACTTCCAGGGAACACGTATCCGTTCCAACAAGGTATTTATAAAAAATTGAAAGTGAACCTACATTGCGACGGTGATTGAGTGATGTTAAAGAGCTGGTGGTTTGGTGATCGTTGATCAATCTAATAGCCCTTCTCTGAACTTTGTCCAGGTACTCAAGATGGGTTTTAGGAGCACCAGCCCATATATGCGAATTATATTCTAATTTCGGCCGTATGTAGGATTTGTAAATATTTAAAAGATCAGAGGGGGAAAAGTATTGTTTACATCTTTTTAGAAAACCAAGACATTTCGCTGCGTTTTTTGCCGTTTCGAAAATATGATCCTTCCAACTTAGATCGGAAGTTATTTTCGAGCCTAAAATGTCTAGGCTTCCAGATTTTCCAATACTTTCGCCTTGAAAAGAAAATTGGGGATCAAAAGTTGACAGTTTTCTAGAAATTAGGCAGCATTGGGTTTTGGATGCGTTGAACTCAACTCTGTTGAGAAGACCCCATTGTGAAATTTTGGAAAGGTCGTGATTTTGCTTAGCTTTATTTGAAATATTTAGCTTAAACTATTATTAGACAATAAAAAGATCTTTCAATGATAATATTAATTATAATTAATACTGGTTTTAGTCATTGATTTAAAATTTTAAAACATTGATGTCATGTCAAATAACGACTGAGTTTTGTTACTCCGATAATTTTTTTAAAATATTATGTCATTTTGGATTCATGTTATCTATTATTCTTAGCTTCACAGAATAAAATGAATATCTACGTACATACATTCATACTAAACACTTTGTTTATTAATATATACCTATGTGCAGTGATGTAATTATTATAATGTAATTTTTAACCGATTCGTATTGATATAAAACTAATAGATGTTAATAGCATTTATTAAACGAATTGAAAAAAATAAATAAATAAATAAAATAATAATTACAATTTACATATGTATGAATTTAACTTTGAAAGCTCTTTTATCTTTCCATTCTAAAAATATTATAATGTAACCACGAAAAACAGGATATTAAAAACAAATTTAATAAATTTATTTTCAACAATAAAAACAATGTTAACATTTTATGGTCGATTTTTACTATACACTTTTCAATCTTTACATAATACTTTTGCTTTTCAGTCCTTCATACATAAATATTTATTGTGAGATGTTCTTTTTTTAATATAATTAACATTCACCCCTATTCTCTTTTCTTTCTTAGATTGCGTTCAAAAGTTAGTTTGAGAATATGGCATAACGCCTGTAAAATTTACTTCTAAGTTAATGGAAAGTTATAAACATTTTTATTTAATTCATATTAATTTTTAGGTTTTATTTCAATTTGTTGGCAATGGAACCCGACTGTAAGCGATTACGTTTATCAATCGAAGAGAAACAAATTACTAAATTCGAATTAAAATCTATATTATCTGATGAGTACACAAATTCAATCGAATTGGAAGATGTTTATATTGGAACCCTGAATGATCCTAAAAAAATGTCATCAACATTGGTTGATTTGAGTCGTAGTTTACCATTAAACAGGTTTCAGCACTTGAAAAGAGCACGAAAGACAGATGTTTTATTATTTTCAGTTAAAGAAATATGCAATTTTTTTGAAGAATTTAATGTTCACAATAAACAAATCCCACAATTTTTAGAAATAGTAAAGTTCAGTAAAGAACAAACTTATCTCTCAATCCAAAATAAATCTCTTGATCAGAATCACATTGATTTCATCAAAATTTATATGAGTGTCAAAGGAATAAAAAAAGAGCTAATAGATGACTTGGTACAAAATTTGAAAATTATAAAAATACCATCTAGGCCAACCGTGCTAAGGTGGCAATATAATGAAATGAAATTACATTGGCCTTGTAAATATCATCCTAACAAATATATGGAAACTTTGTATAATAATGAATACTTTAAGCCTAAAGAGTTGGATTTTCATGAAGAAATATTTAAATTATTGTATGATTTGCCTCGAACGAACGGAAATTATGGATTATGCATAGATCCAAGATCTAATTCAATTGTTGCTATTGCAGAGAGCTCAATAAATTCAAATCCAATTCAACATTGTGTCATGGTGTTAATAGATATGGTTGCGCACACTCAAAATGGAGGGGCATGGCAGTACAATGACATAGAATTTTTGGCATCTTCTAATCAGGAACTAAATTATAGTGGTTTATCCCGAATTAACTATGAATTTATAAAAGAAAATTATAAAACAATAAAAGTAGGAGCTCAAGTAATTGAAAAAAATAATAAAAATAACATTATTAATGATGAATTAGCTGATAGTAATGATTTGAATAACTTGGAAAAATATGGACCATATTTATGCACTGGTTATGATATTTATTTACAAAAGGAACCTTGTTTAATGTGCTCAATGGCCCTGATTCATAGTCGAGTCAGAAGGACGTTTTTCAATGAATCAACCGAAACTGGAAGTTTAATGACAATTGCAAAATTACATACAGTAAAGGAACTGAATCATCATTTTGAAGTTTTCCAATGTAAATTCTTAAATAAAAACAAATAACAATAAACTTAGTTTAAAAATGGTTTTAGTTTTTTAATTATAATACAAAATTCAAAATATACACATATAAAATACTATTTAATAATTTTGATGTAGTAAAAATTCTAGTAAACATTTCAATACAAAAAGAATTAAAAGTTTATAATTTATAAATTTAATAGAATATCCAAATGGTAGGTACGAATATTTGTTATAAAAATATCATAATCTAAGAATTTTAACGAATATTTCTCCCGATATGAGGTAAAATTGTAAATTCAAATAAACTAAAATTATATTGCCAAAAAATTAAACTAATCTGATTATTTTTTCTTTCTTGCAAAATAAAGTGATTTTTTCTATACAAATTATTACACATTCATTAGCGCACAATTTTGGTATCACAATTTGTTTAATTTTTCTTGTTAAAGATTAATTTTAATCCGTGAACAGAGGTGGTTTTAACGGTGTCGGGGACCTTGGCGGTGAAAAAAAAATATGTCTCCTACCTCTTAATTATATGAATAAATAAAAATACGTTTGATTTATTTTTAACATTTATTTAAAAAAAAAGCAATATTAATTAAAATTTAATAAAAAATCTTAAAAAAAAACAGTTTAATTTAAATATTATTTCTATAAACTAAATTATCAACAAATAATAAGAATAAAAAATAACATAGAATTACAACTTTCAGCTGAATAATTTCCTATCAGATTTAAGCAATGGGTTAAGTAAAGCACTTTTGGACTATGTTGCTTAATACGCGCTGGCAGACCCATTGTCGTATGATTATTAACCTCTACATATCAATTGATATATTATATGAAATTCTTTAACATTTTTTGATTAACGCCGAACGCGGATAGTAAATATTTTCATGGCATTGCGAATACAATAGTAGTCACAATTTTTGGAAAATTTTTAGTCTCATTGTCCCGATTGGGCTCCTTCTATCGCGGGGCCCCTGGGCGACCGCCATGTGCGACGCCCGTTAGAACCGCCACTGACCGTGAACGTAAATTTTAAACTAACGAGCAAATAAAAAAATTACATTTAAAGAATTTCAAGATAGAATAATATATCTTACTTAAAAATATTCGAAAAATAAAAGAAATAGCTACTATACAACATAATTATGTCAAATAATATAAAATTATGTTTTCAAACATGACCTAAATTAAATTACTACTGTTCTGAGTATCATTTATTTAAATATCAAAGCGTAGTAAGAAAAAACAATGTACTCAATATCAATATGCTTTAAAAGTGATATAAATATTAGAAGTTTTTATTTTAATTTGCATATTATGATGTTACCTAATTAATGAAAAAGATAACCATTATGCACAAAAAATTTTCATAATCACAAAATATTTTTTAAAAATGTGAACTTTTAACAAATTCAATAAAATTTATATAAATGTACTCAATTTCCAATAACTAATTTGGAACTTTTTGAGTAAAATTTGCATTGTGTTAATACCAATTGAATTAAGATTTTCAACAACAAACTTATTAATTAAATTTTTTTATTAAATGTCCGTCTGTCCGTCCGGCACTAAAACGCTTATTACTAATGAACTACTCAATCGAGTTTAATTCTTTGAATGCCGAAATATGCGGAATCTCGTCCGCATTGACATCGACCAAAAAATGAGGTTCTGCGATGTCGAGTTTGAGAGTTACAAGCTCTCAACTATTTAAAGGTCTAAAAAATTCAAATAAAATTCGTATTTTTACATTTTTTTTTAAAGTTTAAATGAATTCCGATGAAAATAAGTGTCGAGAAACTTAAAAAAATGGTAAGAACCCGCCGACTCCAACTAGGGTTAGGATTTCAAAAAAAAAATTGTTATATGTATTTGTATATATATGGTATATATATGATTAAAAGGTTTTGGTATAATGGTATATGTAGAGGGAACCTAAAATATTATGTTTAGCATTTGATTCGAAATGCTGGAAAAAGGCCTCGTAATTCATTTATGATGTCCTTCTCTATATTTTTTTATTTTAATTATAATTTTCATGGAAACTGATCCAAAAAATTTATTTATCATCTGATTTTGAAATATTTTTGTTAAATTTTCTTACACTGTGATTGCAAAAAAGTATCAGATTTTTTTTTTATTTAAAATCATTAGTTCCTTTTACCTCAAAGATGTCGAATAATTATCTTTCTTTTTATAAACAAAAAAATTGGATTTTACTAGTTACGACTGAAAAATACTGATACTCTAACAAAAAAAATCTAAACCTGGTTTTCTTTTCAGTTTTTATTTTTGTTGGACATCATAAACGCATTGATAAAGTAATTTGACTTTTAATATAAAAACATAATTTTAAAAGATTATTCAGGTATATGCAAACATTTTATTAAAAAAAAAAAATCACAAAATTATATAAAATAATTTAGAATGAAAAATTTTATAAAAAAAAAAAATCTACTGTTATATGTAAATTTTAGTATGTATAATTGTATACAGTACAATGAGGAAAAGGAACAGAGATCTAATCCAATTTAGATTCGTAGTTGATATTAAAAAAGCCTAATTTTTTTTTTGAAAATTCAAATGCGTTATCATTTTTATCATTATTACAAAATTATATTCAGCTCTGTTTAAAACATCCTGCATTAGTTCAGCAGGAACTAGGGAAGTGTTTTGAAAAAGTTATCATTTAAATATTCAACATTACATAATTAATTGTAAGTGTAAATTATAAAATTTATTATTCCACATTGGTTTCGTAAAACATTTTAATAAAAATCGTGTTTCAATTGCGTAAGTATTTCAAAAACAAATTAACTACATTAAATGAATAAAAATAAAATAAAAACAACTAGGTACTTTATAATTATAATTAAACTATATAAAGAATAATAATTGAATAACTAGTTAAAGAACATTATAATAAATAAGTTAAAAACATAAATTATAATTTATAATTTTTTCATAATGAAGGACTACTGATAAATTAATCTGGAAGTAAAAACTAATAATTCGTCTGCTGAGAAATGAAATAACGTATGACATTTATACGTCATTATTTAACAATAGCACCATTCGATTCCTCGTACTCGATTTTATAAGTACAACTACTTTGCAATATTCTTAATGTTGATTAAAATGTGTTTTTTAGATGAAAATTGTACGCTACTTGATATTTTTTCATACGTTTTTTTTAATTTTCAAATCTTTAAATTCAAATTACACAAAACTATACTTTTCATTATAGGTTGTTTCATTTCTCAGCAGACGAATTTAAAAGTGAAAAAATCTGTTTAAGCTAGCTTTACATTAAAAAATAGACAGTACCTCATAGACGGGTACGGGGCCCGTTTTCAGTATATTTTGACTTAAGATACCTTAATCTTAGGATACCTTGGTTACAATCAGGGACTGAACTCATTTTTTAGTTTCCTTCAATACCATTATTTCAAAACATTTTAGTCGTGTACCATATATACAAATACATACAACAATTTTTATGGAAATCCAGACTCTAGTCTGAATCCTTGAGCTGTTAAATTTTTGAAGTTCCTTTAATCGACATCTATCTATCCTACAAACTAATTTTCTAATTAGAATTCATTTAAACTTTGATAAAATTTAAGATTTGACTGATTGAAAGCCTCTGACACATAACTAGAATCACAACGATTAAAAATCTATTGGCTGTTTCATTAGTTACAAGTATTTTAGTAGCGGACTGACGAACGGTCATTTGATGAAAATATGTAGGTAGTCGGTTTTTAATTTTTTAATGGAAAACGGATTAAAAACCTATTTTTTTATAAGATTAATTTTTGGCATGAAAAATTTTTAAACACTAAAACTATACCCACCTATAGTACCTACCTATACAACTATATATCATTAAGTTTGAATTATTCATCGATCTGTTAAAAAAAAACTAAATTTAAAACAAACTCAAAATAAACTTAAAATAAATTTATTTTTGGCTTTAAAATCAGTAAATATATGCATATACAAATAACTAAAGTATATTAATTAACAAAAAAACTAAACTTTATTATCTTTATAATTTTGAGTAAAATTTCATATATTCTTCAACAGTGAATTGCTTTAATAATGAAATGACATTTCCTAATAAAACAGGCACGACATAATGTCTGAATTAATTTTTGAATTTTGATGAACCAATTATTAGAAAATTTGAAAATCTTCATCACTATTATCCCATTCATTTTAATATCTTGATTTAAAAATAATAATATTTGATCGATCCTTTAAAATTTTTTTATTTTTACCTCAACCATGATGTAAGTGAAAGTACAATAGGATCATTGAAATTCAACAAAATGCAATATCTGAAATAAATTCTGACTGTAAAATCTATAAAATATCTACAATCCTTTCATTTGCAGAATTACTTTAAAAAAAATACAACTATTGTATATTTGTATTAAATGTACAAAAATTCCATTCAACTAATGAAAATGGAAATTTTTGATAGCCTATATTAAAAGATACACGTAATAAATTTCAATTGAAATATTAATTCAAAAATTTATGATTAAAGATATCATAATAAAAATTTATAATTTATGTGAAAAGCGAATGTCTTATAATTTGTTTTAAATTAATATGTATTTTATTTAAAAAGATTTTAATGAAATTGAACTTTTTTTCTTATAATATTTTACGGTTTTGCTTGGAGGGCAAGTTCAAGTTATTTTAATTAATTTCTTTTATTTTGAAACAAATGTGAACAATTATTTTGCATGACATCAGTTGTCGTCATAGAAAGCAGGGAAGTCATTTCGTATCGATCCTTAATAGTTTGGTTCGAAGTCTTAGAAAATATTAAAAATATTTTAGAAATTTTATTAATTACATATTTAAATTTTCAATTGAATAGTATGCTTTAGCAATATGTACAATGTATACAACTCTGAATTTATCCATATCAGATTCGATAGAAATCGAAATGTTTATTATGGGTAGGTGACTCTAAGTCAAGTGACATAAAGTCAAAATTAAAAAAGAGATAAAATCACTTGACTTTATGTCGTTTTCATCCAAAAAAATTTTCAGAGTTATAAATACATATGTAATATACGTATATTCTATTTTTCATGTATAGTTATTCTAAAGTGTGTTTTTTTTTTGTTACAAAAATAACACAAATAGAACATTATTTACATCAAATACTTATGTTAATAATAAAGAAGTGAAAGAAACTAATTTAAATAAGGCGTTATGTACAATGAATTATAATTATATTTTTTTAATTATATTTTTTAATTTGATATATTTTTTAAGTTTTCTATAGGAAAAATCTTTGAAAATTTAATTGAAATATATTTTTATAATTTCATCGAAGAAAAAATTCATTAAATTTCTACCGATATTATATATAAGTTCGCGAAGATTTTTCAAGAGAAATGTATATATATATATATATATATATATATATATATATATATGCAAAATTCTCAAAAATCCCATCCCTAATGATAATGATGACCCTTTTTATTAAAAAGGTTAAAAAATACCAAGAAAAAATAAAATTTATCTAATAAGGATTAAATTTTGACTAATAAAAAAACATAAGTCATACATATTTTATAAAATTAAGTTTTTTCTCAATATCAAATTAATCAACAAATCAATTAAATAACTTTCCACTTTTTTATTAATACACTAATATAATGTCATGAAATTTATTTTATTACTTCCATTACTATTCTCTGAATAATAAAATGAATAATAAATAATATAATGTTTAATAAGAAACGTCAGATGTGTTGATTTTGATGATAATGATGTATATATTTCAATACTTTATTGCACCGATATCTTAAATATAACTATATGTTTTAAATATAGTTTCCTTTAAATTAAACAACAAAAAATATTAATTAATAAAAATTTTTCTTACAAGCAATTTTCGTTTGATCCTTAAATCTATACTTAAATTGTTTATTGATCTTTTTCACACTTTTATATTTACTTCATATATTTTTTTTTGATCATTATAATTAAAAAAAATGTATGCAAAGTATTTTTAATAAAATTATTAAATTTCTGAAACCCAAATATTTTTTTTATATACAAATTAGCGCTTTTTATTTTAGTCTACGTTTATAATTAATTTTTAATAAATATTTATTAAAACTTGATAAAAAAAAAATTTTTTTATAAAAAAAAAAACATACTATTTCTTTTTAAATAATAATGTACATAGCATACATATTCACACAATAGATATACATGATATATGTATAATACATGTGATGATGATATGATGATTCGAATTAATGACATCTGAATAACAACGTCAAAATATAATGTTAAATTTCTTTAGTGGCTACTATTTATTTTATAAATCAAAAACAAAAAATTTAATTATATGTATATTGAAAATATCTATTTCTAAAAAATAATCTTAACGTTTTTCTATCATACCTTTTAGCTTATTTCGTGTGAATCTATTATCATTATACTTTTTAATTAAATCAATAAACCTTAGAAAACAAAAAAGTTACTTTAAGTAAATATATATAAAACTATACCTACTATCAAAAACATTATTAATCAATTCATATTTAGTAGTCATTTGAGTAAATTAGCAACAAACTTTTTCCTTAAATATTAAAAATTTTATCTCTATTTGAAGATAAGCTTTCTTTTTTGTTTTGCACAAAATTATTTAAAGCATTATTTTTAACATACATACTATATATTTTGCCTGCTCAAAAAACCACCAATAACTCTTCAGCTCGCAGTATAAAAGTTCATCAAACAGCTTTATATAATTATGATTTTAGCATTTTTCTCAATAAAAAAAAGAACAGAATTTTAACAAGAAAAACATATGAAATAACAAAAAATTAATTAGCAAAATAAAAATTTAAATTAAAAAAACTTGCTTTTGATGGGGAAAAAAAAATTACGAATATACTTAAGACACTTAAAATAATATACCTGTTGTATCTCTAATTTATTTATTTTTTGTTTTTAATCTAATTTACTCTCCGATGATGACGTTCGGCAAACTTTTTTTTTTTTGTTGTTTTTATTAAAAACGCACACAGCTTATGCTTGGGTTCTTTTCAATTCATTAGTATGTTGTGAAGCATTTTAAAATAGTATTAATATGTATGCTTAAAAAAGATATTAAAATGTCCACACTCATCTATATTCGTATACA
The DNA here is from genome assembly GCA_964007475.1 of Hybos culiciformis. Taxonomy (NCBI): domain Eukaryota; kingdom Metazoa; phylum Arthropoda; class Insecta; order Diptera; family Hybotidae; genus Hybos; species Hybos culiciformis. The sequence continues at coordinate 90,428,386 of OZ023274.1, read as the reverse complement.
TTTAAAAAAAAAACAATTTTTTTTTCAATTAATTTGTAATAAAATTCAAATTTTATAAGATAAAAAAAAAATTAATTGTATTCGTTTACATATAAATAAAAAAAACAATTTTATATAAACTTGATAACAAAAAAACCAACATAAAGTATATTTAAAATTTCTCTTATTGAGAATGAATTAAAACTAAATAATAAAAAAAAAGTTCAGTATATTGAGATACTTCTTGGCATTAAGACGTGCTTGTCAGTTCGGGTGTTCAAATAATAAATTTATATACTTGATAATATAGAAATTTAAATTTATCAATATCTTGTCATTTATGTGAAAAGAAAATTAAGTTTATCATAAATACAAGTTTATCATCATATTCAATCTCTCACAGTGTGGTTATACAATATTCCGAAATCAAGGAAATGATATATTTCCTGGGAAAATGAAAATATTTTTATTTCATAAAAATAAATAAAAATTAAATAACTTTTTTTTTAAATAAATTATCACAATTATTTTCATTAAGTGATGTGAAAAAATCAAAATAAATTTTTGAAAATTAAAAAAAAAACCAATAATTAATATCTTAAAAAACATATTAATATCTTAAAAAAAAACTTCAAAACTGCACATTAAATTATTTTATTTTTTTTTACATAATATTTCGATTAAAAATTATAAACTTAAAAAAAATTAACCGTTACACTTGTTTTTTTCTCCCAGTATGGTATCAATTTTTAAATTATTGAAGCTTTGCTTCTGTTTAAAATTGCTTCATTAAACAATTAATAAAATATCGGAAAGGAGGTCTTAATTGTTTTTTTTTTTTGTATATTTTGCAATATTATTACAAAAATAATAAAATTAAAAAGCTTTATTTTTAAATACAAAACAAAAATTTTATAAAAATTAATAAATTTATATATTATTAACTCTCATAGTCATAGAGATTTAAATTTTGTTTTTATTTTGCACAAAAATGAAGTATAAAAATAATATTAAACACCAGTGCAGCAGCAGTGTTAAAATATTATGTTAATATTTTTATAAAAAAAAAATAAAAAAACAAATAAAAAAAAACTTAATTATAAAAACAACATTATTATTTTTTAAAAATAATAATAATAATAATAAAAAATTATGAACAGCTTTTGAATGTTTTTTATTTTAAAGAAATCAATCAGTAGTAGTGAAACGTTAATACTTGATCATAGTATTACTTAGAAAAAAAAAAATTAAAAAATTAATAACGAAATAAAAAAGGAAATTTTTTTTTCTTCAAATTTCAATAAATGTTAAAAATTTGAGATTAAAAAAAAAATAATTTTAAAAATAAAATTAATTAATTCAAAATTTTTGAATATTATATAAATATAATATTATTTTGAATCGATGGAAAATAATAATAAATTATTAAAATTTGAACATTGTATTTATTTTGTAAACAAAATGTTACTGAAAATTGAAAACACATTATTGAGAAGTCATAGGCAGCGTGAAACAACTGGAATTAAAAAACTATATAATTCATTTTTTGTTTTATTTTAATTAAAAATTTTAATTTTATTTAATAAAATTAAAAAAAAGAAAAAAAAAAAATTAATTAAAATTTAAAAAACTAACTTTTAATATACTATCCACAAGTTTGACATTTCGAACAAAATTAAAAAAATAAAAATTCTATATGTTTTTTGTTTTGCCTTCAAAATTAATATTTTTACTTAAAAAAATTAAAACATTTTTAAAAATTTTCTATTTCAAATTTTATTAAAATTAAAAATTATATCGTGATTATAAAAATATATATAAATAAGTATATATAGTTGTTAAGTACGAAAGTTTACTTTTTGTTGCCATAAAATTTAGTGCTAATAAAAAAAAAAAATTCACTGTTTAATTTAAAAATTTGAAAGAAAAAAAAAAAAAAAAAATATTATGTTAAAAAGATTTAAAATTATATTTTTAACATAAAAAAAAATTATAAGTGTATTTTTTTTTTTTTTTTCAAAAAATATAAGTGTTTAATTTTAAAATTGATAAAATTAAAAAAATCAAAGTCATTTTTTAAATATAAAAGAACAAGAAAAACGAAACCAAATCTTAGATAAAAAAAAGCTATAAATATTAAAAAAAATAATAAAAATTAAATTAAAATAAATAATAAATTGTAAAAAATATTCAAATAAAATTTTAAATCACCTTTTCGCTGCTTAGTGATTTTTTGACAAAAATAGAACAAAAATTTCTAATAAAGAAAAATATAAAAAAAAATAAAAAATAAAATTGTTTTCTTTTTTTAAAAAAAAAATTTTTAATCTTTTTTTTTAATATAAATTAAAAAAAAAAAAAGAAGAATATTTTATTTTAAATAAAATAAATAAGACTTTGAGTCTTAGATTATCAATTTTGTTTACTTTTTGTTTTTGAACAAACGTTATCAGTTTTCATTTTAATTCGTATTCTCTAAAAAGAAAAACTTCCGTTTACTAAAGACGAATGGCTCTTTCGCTTATATCGTCGCATTCTAATTACAACGAATTGCAAACATATTTTGATCCATTACGTAGTTTTGATTTTACATTTCAAGATCAAATGGAATACAGTAATAATTTATTAAATAATATTCAGGTGAGATTTTTTTTAATTTTGTTTGTAATTATATTAAATTATTAATAAATAATAAAAAAAAATGTATTATCTTCATAAATATTATAGAAGTTATATATACAATATATATATATATATGTATATATATTATATTAAAATGAAAATAAGATCATTGAATTTCTGTATTAAAAATCTGACATAAAAGTATCAATTAAAATAATTATGTAGAATGTCTCTTATCAGTGAAATTTTATATAAATAAAATATATATAACTTATTTTTTCAACCGGAGAATAATATCGTTCTTAAAATTCCAAATGTAAATGACCCATCAACTTATTAAAAAAACAAAATAAAAATGTAGTACTCATATAAATAAATACAAATGTTTCACAAATGTTCTAAACCTCACGACGCGAAGTATAGCTTAACCTGAGTGAGTTATCCTGTTCGATACATTCGATACGAAAAAGTTCTCCATAAATATAAAATTACATTATATACTCTCATACTAAACACTCATACTTAACTGATCTTGTTATAGTCCTTGAGTCTTATTCAATTAAGTCTAAGTTTGTAAAGAGTAGGTATATAACCTCACAAATTTACACGTTTCTAGGTTTAAAACTACATTTTAACTGTAATGGCCTAAATCATTTTCAGGTTTATTTTTATTAAATAAATATCAATCTTTAAATTTCTTTCCTGAAAATTTCCAAAATACAGACTTTTAAGCGATAATCCCTTGTTCTAACAGATTTATGTTCCAAAAATGTATGATTGAGATCAGAAATAAATCAATTAACGAATGTAAATGTATGACTTAAATCTTCAACTAGAAAAATGAATATCTAATACAAAATTTTAAATGTGTTTTTAATATATTATTATTTATTTATATGTAGACTTTTTATTTAATTTTTTTTTTTGTTATTATCGCACTCATTATTAATTAATTAATGAGACAATAAACAAAGAAATAATCACATAAATAAAAACGTTCCATTTAAAAATGTATTTTTTTTTTTTTATCAAAATTTGTATAATTTTAAAAAAGTATCTGACTATAATATAATAATAAAGTATAAAATGAGATATGTATGTATGTACATTTAAATAAAAAAAAAAATATATAAAATTAATTTTTTTTTAACTTCCAAAATAAAATCTCTGAATCCATTTCTTTTTAAACTTTTTCTATCACCTGTTACAACAAATTGAATTCAAAAAAATTTAAATAACAACTAACGCATAGTACTTGAAAAGATCTTTATTTATTTTTAGTTTTTAATAAACATATACTATTAGATCAAGATAATAATGAACACAGAAACAATAGAAAAAATTGTGTTATTAATATTCAGTTTAAGTACATATATCAAATAGAGATTTTGTATTTTTTTTTTGGCAAAAAACCTAAAATTAATTTTAATCAATATTCTGCCATTTTTACTGTGAAAAACAAATTGCTAGATTTCTAAGTGAACTTTTTTTTGAAGTGAAAATCGTAAAACTTTCTTCTTGTTGGGGGTCAAATTCTTTACTGTAATATTTCCCGAGAAAATGTTGTTTAAAAGACATTTTGTACCTAATTTTTCAAGAAAAATTAAATGAAAAAAATATTTTTCATTATTCATTTTAAAATTGTACAGATTTTAAATTTATTTTCGATTCAGTTGATTAACATATAATTGACAGTTATACAATGGTATAATATTCTAAACTTTTAACAACCAGTACGCTTGAAAAAACTATGAGATGGGTATATATATTATACATATATGGACGTATATTTATTATTGACTATCCTTGCTTGTTCTGCTTCTTCATATTTTAAAATATTTTCACTTTGCCAGTACATACTCACTTTTTGACATTCACTTAAAAAGCTATTCAAAAAACTGCCTTTCCATTCTTATAGTGAAGCAAAGAAATTTTGTAATAATTAATCATAAACTTAAATAATAGTTAAAAACGTTAAATCCTTCTTCATCTAACTTTAGATGATTGTTCGAGTTCGAGCTATTCAAAATACATTCAGCTGTATAAATTGCTGTTGGACAAATACACAGCACACTTTGATATTTTCAATATTACATTTTAAAACATCTTAAAACATCTTAAAACATTTATATCTCCAATAGATCCAAATTTGTTATCATGAATATCATAAATAGTTGATTCTTAAATTGATTGCACAGAAACTATAACCAAGTACACAAGAAACTAATGTATGAAAATTATTATTTTCCAGAGCCCATCAAATCAAAGACACTTTTCGCAAGCAACACAAAATGATGTTAATGGAAATACTTTTGACGATTATGAACAAGTGATTAATTTCGTTGATTCACCACCAAATTCTAAAGAATCTTGGTCAGCAGAATATCCTAAAGGTAAAAAAAACTTAAAATATTATGTTATGAAATAATATTTAGAAGTATTGAGAAGATATACGATTTGTATAAAAAATATTATTTTCTATGTTCTTGAAACTTTAGTACGGAAACTTAAGTTAGATTATCTTCTTAATTACGAGTTTTTTTTACTAATTTTTAATTAATCAATATTGTCAATATATTTTAAAATAAATATGTAAAATATTTTTTATATTATACCACCACTTTTTTCTCACCATAAGTTTTATAAAGTTTTACAAAAATGTTCCTACTTGTTATTAATATTTATATATTAATTACATGCGGGATCAAAAAATATTATGCGTGATTATGTGCATGTTTGTATTGCTAGTATTGCGTCTCCAAATTAAACTTTTTTACAAGGATAAAAGTTGAATATTTGCCCTAAAAACCCCAATCTTAAAACTAAAACAGCGCTAGGAAAAATAAGATTTGTCTTAAATCTTCTTGGATCATCAATAATATTCAGATAATCTAAATTTTGGAAAAGAAATTTCGGAATGAATGAATTATTATTAAGAAAAACCTTCAACCCATAACTTGTAGATACTTTTGTTTGACAAAGAGTTTTACTCTAGAATTATTACAATTTTAAATTAAATATCTATAGGTCTCTAGGTGTTAGATAAAAAAAATCTCTTTTAAAAAAGTGTGAGAATTTGAAATCGTTATCAATTTTAATGCTTTTATTTGATAGGAAATCATCAAGCCCATCCACAACAACAACAAACACAAGGTCCAACCATAGTCGATGTTCAAACTATTTATTCAAATACTTCTAATAGAAAAAGACGAATGGATTGGGACCCATTAGATGTTCCTCAAAGTGATGGACATCCTCAATCAACAGCCGCCAAAATTACAAACTTGGGAAATAAGGAACGTGAAAAAAAGAAATCCTCAGGTTAGTTAATCTATTTTCTATAATGCTCTAAAAATTAAAAATTTTTTTTCTATAACTATGAAGTTTTTTAACACTTTATAACCAAAAATTTTAAAAACTCAGAATAGCCTCTCGTAAAGTAATGATAAAATTATCTTAGCCAGTGAGATTGACGTTAATGTCTATTAGGTCAGTTGACTAATTAAAAACACACAAATGCCAAATATGCGTTAATAAAGAATTTTATTTTCAATATTTTGTACCGAAAATATTTCAAAATAAAAATCCAACAATTTTTTTGAAGTTATGTTATAATATAATGTATGTAACTCATAAGTTTTTAAGTGCAATATGTTTTATTAAAAAAAAAATTTCTTTCACTTTATTTAACCTAGTATTTAACTTTGGTAGGAATGTACTTAAAAAATGGTGTCGTTTTGTCGACTTTGCTGAATAAGTATTGGGACATGAAAATAATGGATTATGAAAAATTATAGAGCTGTTATAAGATTCGGATTGCGAACTGCGTTAAACTAAAATATAGAAATGAAACATAATTTTTGATAAGAAAAAATTTAAGTTACAATTTCGAATTTTTCGATTCAAGAGCACTATTATAATTTTCTTACATATTGTATACTTCAAATCAATTAACTGTGCCATAAATTTTCATCACAAGGAAAGATATATTAGATTAATTTTTATTAAAAGAGGAAAATGAACAATTTGTGTATAATTTTTTTTATAATTTAAATAAATTAAATTAAGAGTAAGGTAGTTTTTAAAATAATTTTAGTAATAGTTAGATTTGAAAAAGTTTTAAAGCTTTTATCTTAAAGGTTCTTCCCCTAGAAATAATTGAGAACTATTATTAATTTATTTGATAGATTTTTAAAAATGATTTTAAATTTTTTATTCTTGGAAATTCCAAAATTTGTTGAAGTCATCAGAGGTTAAATGAAAATATATCATGTTCAAAGTTTATTAATGACTTGACTTGATAATAACTTGAATTTCAAACATAATAATAAAACACATGATAATAAACGAATGTGGAACTTCGTAATAATTTGATTAATGTTAAAAAATGTAATTAAGTGTCTACTTTTTCTGTTTTTTAAATCATTGTGTTTCTGATGTTGTAATTAACCATCAAAAATTTTGACAATTTTATATATCAAATTCAAATGGCATCAGTATTGAAATCAAACATTTTTTTAGAATAATTTAACATCTGTAAAGGTTATAAAAACTCGCGCGTGCCTTATTAAAATAAATTTACATGAGATTTTTGTAACAAATTAGAAAGTTGAAGGGAAAATCCCTCCATTAGCATAAATTTGAAAATTTAATAATCACGTTATTTATTTAACAAGAAAAAAAACATTTAATCATTATATTATAATGTTGCAAGATGCAATATACATATTAAAAATTACACATATTTGTTAAGTAAACAAAAGATTAAAGGAAGAAACTTCATATAATTCAATCGAATATATGTAAATAAACAGAAATAAAAATATATTTAGATATTATACATATTCTTTGATTGGTGTTTTCATTATCTTCATCTTCTTTTAAATTTACAAATATTGTCCAAATTTTCTCAAATTATTTTTTAAAAATTCAATATTCTCGTTAATTTGATCTTTTCATATATGTTAATGAAATATTTAACAATTATAGAAATTTTAAGTATTCCGTAATTGATAATAATTTTATTTGATTTTATTTTCAATTAATTTTTCGCCCTTAATTGTTAATCTCATGTAATATTTGAATCTCTTTTATTATTCCATCCAAATTAATTTAATAATAATATTTTTGTATTTTAAGGGTCAGAGTGTTTAGCAGATAACAATTTTTTTTATTAATTTTTTTTATTTTATTTTTTTTATTAATATACTTATACTAATAAAATTTTTTAAGGAAAAATAAACAAAAATTAAGCAATAATTTAACACATTGTTGATAAATATAATAAATCTTAAACAATATGATTTTAAAATATGTCTGAGTCGAGGTCTGAACAAGAAGTAGGTTAAATTTTAGAAATTTCTCATTATAATTATTTTTTTTTAAATACTCTGTTGGTAATTGACTCGCAATCATTTAATGCAACTTTAAGATCTTTATAGTTCTTTAATCAATAGAATTTTTTGAAATTAAATTTCTTTTAAATAATTTTTAAATATAAAGTAGTATTTTTTGTGTTTTTTTTTGTTTTATAAAAAAGGTTATTCTAAAACAAAAGTACTCAAAATTAAAAAAATATTGTTTGCGAAAAAAACTACACATGAAGTCTAAAATTGTTACAACAACCTAAGACATGTTAAATTCGTTAAATTATCAAATCATTTATAACTGAAAGTACAAATACAGATAGAACTTCTTTTTTATTCTCAAATTAAAATACATTTAAATTAAATTTTTTTTTTATTCATAAAAAAAAGAATAAAATATAAATATATTTTATGTAGTAATATTGTAAATTTTTTTCTATATTAAAAACACTATAAATATTTTTGTAGTCAAATTTAAGACATTCTGTAGTTAAGAAGTTATTAATTTTTGATTTTAAACAAAAAAAAAAGAAACTAATTTTAAATTAGTTACATAATTGAAAATTTTAATAAAAATTGAGTTAATTTTTAATATGTATGTAATATCAAAATTTCAATTAACCGAAAAAAATGTATGTATATGAAAAAATATACAATTAACTTTTAATTTTGCCTTAAGTGAAAAAAAAAAAAATATTATTTATGAAAAATAATAATAAAAATTCTCTCTTTTTTTTTGTGATAAGAAATGTAAATAAATAAATTTCACTGATAACAAAATAAGTAAAGAAACAATACACATATTTATAAAATTGTGCAGTGTATTAAATATAATAAGACAAAAAAGAATAAATGATAACATCATTAAAAATATTCTAAATTGGTGTTGAAAACTTTTTAATACATACATTTAAAAAAATATAATTTTTATTTAATTTTTTTAAATTAAAGTTAAATTGAGAATAACCTGACGACACCTGACAAACAGCATTTTATTTTTGTTTATTTTTAATATTAAAAATTGTTTAACAGCTCTCAATTTATTCAAATATTTGTATATTTTTATGTATTATATGGAGCTCGACTACAGAGTAAAAGGTTTAGAAAATCGAAATCTTCTTGTTTCTTATTCAATATTTTATTTTATTTTCAATTTTAACGAATTTCAGGAATCCAAAATTTATTTAGTAATAAAGCAAAATTTAATTGTTTGTTCTTTGAAAAAAAAAAAAATGTTGTAGAAACTTGTTAAGCCTTTAATAGTATCCCGCCTCTAAGGGTGTCCTAGTTTTTTTTTTAACTTATAATGTGTGTTTGAAACTTTTTTTTTATCTTAAATTCTATAAATTCCCAATTTCTTATTGGTCAGAGCTAATTCTTTAATCCTCCTACAAGTGACCTTTTGCAATTTCTTATCAGTCTGGCTGAATAATAGGAAAATAAAATATATATTAAGTACCTATAACTTTGAATTTTCAAAATACTTTTTATAAATTCATTTAAATAATTATCTCTAATCTTGACATACATATTAAGCGATATTATATCAAAATTTATAATTTTGAAAATACAAAAATGTACTTGTACATAATACTAATGTATATAATAATAATATAAACAATATACTCGTATAGATAATGTTGATCCGTGAAGAATCTGATTAATTTAAAATAAAAATTACGGCACATTTAGAAGCTCAGTTGTTATATTTATAAAAAAAAATTATTTCGTTTGAAAATTTAATAAAAAAGTTAAAAATTTTTTATTTCGATATTATTTATTCTTCCGTTGAATTTTTATTTTGGTTTATTTAAGTAGCATTTCAATTTAATTTTTCCAAAACTTCTTGCATGAGAAGTATTTTAAAGTTCAAATAATTAAACTACTTAATTAATTCTACATAAAAAAATAAAATTACAGTGTATTACCTACTCTATCTTTACATATACGGAATTGTTTTAGGTTAACATCTTGGTGAAAACGATAGGAAAAGCTAAATGATGTCTTGAGGAAAATACAGCCGTTTTCACTGCACAGTTTGAATTACATAAACTGGTTATTTTTTATTAATTTTTATTGCATTAAAATTGAATTTAAAAAATTAAAAAAAAAAAAAATTTTTTTAAATTTTTATCCAAAATTTCTCTTTGTGCAACAATTTATGTTTGGATACTTTATACAATGGCTCGTAAAATAAAATTATTTCGGATGTAATTGAATTATAAAATGGAAAATAATAAAAAAAAAGGTGTGTTTTTTTGATGACATTATAAACAGTAAAGATAAATATTTACTAATTATGATATAATTATACTACTAAAATACCTACTAATTATCAGAACAGTATAAAATTAAAACAAAAATTGTTGCTGCCTAAGTAGGAAAAAAAAAATGCAAAATTTTTCAAATATTTTAAATCAAATTGAAAATAGCCGCCGTTTATATAGAACTCAAAGCAATAATTCTGGTAAGACATTAATTTTTATGATATAAGATATCCCATAATTTGTTTTTTGTTGAAAATTTGTTTTAATTAAAAATTAAAATGATTTTTTTTGTCTCGTGCATCGTTTTGTTACCGCTCTCATTCTCCAAACCTTATAACATAACGAAGCAGCGTTGCTGTGTCTTGCATGGGCACCGGGCATTCGCATTTATGGATTAAAAATCTTTTAGTTGAATTGTATTATGTATATTTTAAATAAAATTAATAAGGTAGACATTTTCTTTCCCCAAATCCTTTGACTTAATTATCCATTATTGTCCAATTACTAGACATTCTAAATTGAAATATAGGTCTGCGGCTGTAAAGAAAAATTTTTTATTACCCTATTGATAGTTTTAAAAAACTTATTAATTAAAAATAACCTTCAAAACAGTTGAATAAAAATAATAATAAAAAAATTCTGTGAATTAAGCTCTCTTATCATTATTTCAATTGCTAGCTGTTACGTCAATTGTGCACTGTCTACTATTTTGTTTATACAAGAGAGATATCGTCGGCGTGACTCGCAAATTCAGTAAGTCCACTTTTATCAATTTTAAGTTTGATATTATATTCGAAAAATTAAAAAAATTGGTGTCCAACTCAAAATATTAAGCAAACATAACATAGAGATAGAATATCATAAAGTCACCGAAAACAAAATTTGCATAATGTTTATTTTATCTTTTTACTATAAATTGTGAAAAGATTTTCGGACTTATTCTATCTGCGAGTTTTGGCGACGATACGTATATATGTTTTAATTTTATTATTATATTTATGATTTAATTAATTAAAGTTATTTTATTAACAAATTAAAATAAAATTCTTTGATAAACGAAATCACTAGATAGACTTAATGTGTGTATGGTATTTTTATTTTTTTTAAGTGTTAGTCTTTTAATACATGGTGAGTTCATTTGGTGTCATGATTATTTTATTTTAAAAAATATTTATCTACAAATAAACATGTTTTGAAGGAAAATATTTTTTTTTGTTTGAATTTAATTTTTTCTGAAAATTAAATTCGTTGGCAACTACAGGTACAATTGCAAACATTTTCAAAGTTAGATAATAATTATCAAGCTTTTATATTTTATTTTATTTTTTATAGGTGGAAGAACTCATGAAAGAATTCATAAAAATAAGAGTTCTAATTTTTGTTAAATATTTATGCGATATTTTATCAAAATTATTAGGTCACACACTATATCAATCTGTTCAAAATAGGCTTAAATGTTATAAAACATAATTTGAAATAGCTGAAATACAGTTTAATAGCATTTTCTTTGTTTCAAGAACCTGTTAAAGACACTACGAGCTTTGGTCTTATCATTCAATTTCTTCTTTCAGCATTTTATGTTTAATGCTTTCTAATGAAAGGAATGGAAGAAAAAATCATATTTTGTTGCATTATAAGGTTTCATGTTAGACTAAGAGTTCATTTCATATAATCACAATTAAAATATTTATTTTGAGAAAGTTTAAATTTTAAAAATTATAATGAGAAGTCAGCTAAAAAATTTACTAGTATGTTTTAAAATGGTTCATGTTCAAAGAAAATTAAATAGAATGACAATAAATTAAATTTTGGTTACGTACTAATGCCGTAAACACACAAATAAAATATTAATAAATTGTTTTGTTGATCTAAATCTAAATATTAAACACAATCTAGACAAAATTTAAAATATTTAAAAGAACGCTAATTATTTAAATAAATTTAACTAAATACCTAGTTCAAATAGTATTTAATATGTATGTATGTTGAAATTTATCTAAAATCATGAAAGTGAAAAAAATTATCTTAAATAAATTCTAATAAATATGTTTATGTATTTTAACTGTTTTTTGTTTTTCTGGAATATATCCCTACTTTGTATTTATTTATATATTCCACTGATTATACGTTGATTTGAAAACTTTTGTAATTCCTTTCAAATTACTATAAATAGAGTAAATCCTGAAATTTTTTTGAATTAACGTCAATATGCCTAATTATTTTTCTATGAAATATTATACATTCTATATAGTTAACTATTCATACAATTCACAATTTCCTTTAATTTTTTAATTTTAGGCCGAGCAAGCTGGTCAGACGATATATCTGATTTTGATTTAAACGGAGAATTCAGTAACAATGGTTATTTGAACAAGTGAGTATCAAATTTATTCAATTTAAATCTTTTGAAGTTATTTATCGATAACATTATAGCAAATTGAATTAAAATTATAAAAAAAAAATTATTTATAACCATAATATTTTCAAAAATTCCAAAAAAATTAAGTCATTTAATTCTTGAACACACTGTAATGTCTGTACTTGATGATGGATCGGTAAAATGTTTTTTGTTTAAAAGTAACACCTTCAATTTAGGTCGTTAATGCAATTGACTTAATCCATTATACGATAGTTTAAAATTCAAATTAGTTAGTTAAATAATAAATGTAAAAATTATAAATAAAAATATTTCTGTTTGAATATATTTCAGTGCTGAAAGTTTCCTATCATTTTCACCAGCTTTAACAGCATTAAAACAAGAAATTCCATCTCCCAATTCTGATATTCAAAAAGGTAATAAAAGTCCACATCAATCTAAAATTGAGAGTTTAGAAAAAGATTTACTGTGCAGTAGCACCGAAAATATTCATGATAAAGCAAATCTTAATAACAGATCTCCAATACAAAATCAACCATCGCAACAAAATGTTGACTCAACTGCACAAGGATCTCGATCACCTATTCAAAATATTTCAAAACCCAATGGGATAATTGGGAATTTTCCTCACATTATACAAGCCGAAAACAGTTCTGATGATAATAATGGTAATTATAAACTTTTAAAACTTAGCTTGTCAGAAATAATACGCTGTTCGATCAGATAGAATAAATCATATATGTAGGATAATATTAAGATTAGATTTAATACCACATAAATAATATATACTCGCATCTTAAATTGTATTTAAACTACGACTAAAACTAATTTGAAAATTAAATGATTATTGTATAAGATCTTATGAATTTTTTAATGCATGGTATTAGTGGTCAATATAATGAACTAAAATTTGATTTGAATGAAATTTGAAACATGATTTTTGATAATATAGAATTTTCTTTTTTTTAGATTCATATAAATATAAAGAAAAAAGTATTGTGTTTAAATCTTTTTATAATTTTGTATCTAACTATTCCTCTCTAAAGATTAAATTTTAACTTAGTAAGATTGGGGTTTTTCTTCATAATTTTCGTATAAGTCGAAATTCTTAAGTTTAAATAACTGAATCTTTATATATAAGATAACATACCTACATTTTCTGGATAAAAAGACAAAAACAAATTTCATTATTTTGAGAAAAACATAAATAATATTATACGTTTTCACTTAGCCAGAACAAGGAAATTATTAGAAGAAAGTATTTACAGATTTTAAATAAATAAATTAAACAAAACAAAATAAAATAGTCTGCATTCAAAGATGTTCATTGTTCGTACACTTAAGTTATAAATATAACAAATTTATTATTACATTTGATTAAATTTTTTTTATTATTTTCCAGTTCGTAATAGTCCACAGAGAAGTCCAGCTAAAAACACAAAAGAAGATCATAAGTGAGTTAAAAATATTAATTCTTTCACATACAACTTTTGTAAATAATGTTTTTTTTTTCGTAACTTCATAGGTTTCAATATATTTTGGCTGCTGCTACATCAATTGCTACAAAAACTAATGAAGAAACTTTAACTTATTTAAATCAGGGGCAAAGTTATGAGATCAAATTGAAAAAAATTGGAGATTTATCTTTTTATAGAGATAAATTGCTAAAGGTAAGAATAATTTTATCATAATATTTTTTTTTTGATAATTATGTGTAAGTTATATATTGCAAATATTACGTATTTAAATTTTTAAGTATTTTTTGACATTTGATTAACAATAAGTTTTATTTCTTCAGTGGTCAAAAATTTTACGTAATATAATACTTATTAGTATATTATATTATAGATGAGAAAATTAAAAAAAAACAAGGCAAAGATATGCTAATAAGGTACTACTAGATGTTATAATAAATAAAGTTTCAAAAATAAAGAATATTATTCTCGAAACTTGTTTTTTATACACTTTTTTAATTAATTTCTAAGAAACAGTATTGATGTATAGTAGTTTTATTTTTACGTAGAAATCTTATGTTCAATTGATAAGAAATACTAAGTGGCTTAAAAAACTAATGTCTAGTTGTATGTATTAAAACAATAAATTAAGTAAAATATAATTATTTGAGGGAGGATATAAAAATAAAACAAATAGGTACTATTATTATATTAATATTTATCTCAATAATTGTTATAATTGTTATTAAATCTAAAATATTGAAATTACATGAAAATAATGCGGTTTCGTATTTGCATATTTGCTTTCATTATTGGTGCCATAATGAATGTTAGAATAATTCTCTATTTTTCAGTCGCCTTTTTTCTCTCTATACTTAAAACAAATCAATGAAACGTGAACTTGATTGAAATATATATTAATGCATTATTTATATAATATATATGTAACGCAATAATCTTGTATTTTAATATTTATTTCTTGTAGTACTTTTATAATTGCATTTTATTTTAAATTATTTATGTATTTCGAATTATTAACATAATGCGCAATACAAACGCTGACTTCTCTCTGATTAAATTCATTCAATTCTAAAAGATATTGTTTTTTTTTTTTTTTTAATTAATTATTTTACTATTAATTCAATTTGAGTATTTGACAACATATTATTTTGTATTAAATTCAATCTCATATATTTCAACAATATTAATATGATTATTCAACATTATCACTTACAAAATAATAGTAAAAAAAAACTTTTATTATGTACAGAACATATTGTTCGTAAGTACATTCAAGTATACATAACATTTCTAACAATTTATAACTTTTTATATTAATTTTTTATTTATGTATGTATATATTTTGGTGGTCTTCTGTTACAAATCATACCACATTGTCTGTCGCCTTGAAGGTAAAATAAAAAAAAAATATCTATTATTTCTAAAATAAACAAAAAACAGACAATACAAATTATGTACATATTATATTTTTTTTTGGTTCAGCATTTAAGTTTTAATGACATAATTCTGATATTCACTTTTCAATAATAAGGGCTCGGTGCACGAGTTCTACTTAAATTATGGAAGATCAAGGTTACAAAATATAGTTAGTATTCATTCAATTTGGAGAAAAAAGGTGCTTGTTATAAGTTATAACGCTTTTATACTAAGAATAATGAAAACCCATAAACTCATTACTGTTTGACAATGTGTTCTTAAAGATCTGTTTAGAGTAAAAAGAAAGATAACTTCTTTGCATGAATATTAAAATATAAGAATGGTATAGGTTTACTATATGTTGATAATCTCTTGTCTTAAGCAAATTTAGTATTTTTATGAGATTGGAGAATAATGCCATAGTAAGTGGTGAAGTCCATAAGGCATAAAGGAGTATTAGGGGAAATAAGCATGAACTTTATCATAGATCTAGCGATGAAATTCATAATACGATTCAATATTTGGTTTATAATTTGCATTATTTAAAAAAATATGTAAGTAATATAATTATCTCATGTAGATGTACATCTGAAAACAGCTTAAATAAATATTAATTAAAAATTCAATTGATATAAATGATCCGCAGTTGCGATGGCTTTACGTAAAGAAAATTTTATATTATTTTATTGTTCCAATTAATACAAAAATTACATACATATATTTGCAAAAGTCTTCTCAATAACTTTTAAGACGAATTCCAATTAAGATCAATGATACTTTTTAATTAAAATTAATTTACAATTTTTATTAAAAATTTATTATATTTTTTATTTGAAAATGACATGTGAGTTTTGAAGAAATAAAAATTAAACCTATTGGTAATTTTTTATTGAGCGTTCACAATTTTTTTTGTTTATTTCAACTTAAAAAAAAATTATTGAAAAACATTGTGAAACCAGTTTCATAAAGCTCTCATTTAATAAAATACGTAAAATTATTATACGTGTGGATGAAGTTAATAAAATAAGCTTAAGTTTGACAATAATATATCAGTTTAATATACGATATACCTATAATATATAGTCCGAGGGACATACAAAGCTCCAATTTTGTGCTACTAATTATTACAATTTATTGAAATATAAATCTATAGGTTCAAAAATAATTGTTTGTGAAACTTTTATCATAAGAATCAGAAAAAAATAACAAAGATATTAGAAAGACATCTTACCAATAATTAGAAGTAATTAGAATGACATTTTACCAATAAACCTATGAAAATACTTCTTTCACCTAAGATGAAAATATTTGAATTTTTCAAAAAAGATCGGCTATGAAAACAATATTTTAAATTTTCACAAATTCAAGTGTCAAATATTCAACTTAATGTTTGTATAGAAGTTTGAGTACTATTCTTTTTAACCAATTTTATTTAAGTATTAAATAATTTTAATGCGTTGGGGATCGTTATGTTGTATTTAGTGCTATAGAATTTAGATCACTAAATGGAGTATTATATGCGTCAATACACATGCAATCATTTAGATGCATCTGCGTAAATAATGAAAAAATTTAGATGCATCAGCGTATATAATGAAAAAATTTAGATGCATCAGCGTAAATAATGAAATCATTTAGATGTTTCGTATTGAATATTACGTAATACCTAAACAAACATAATATCTCTCACAATATTTCAATACAGCCAAATACACAAAAAAAAATGAGAAAAAATGAGAAGAAAAAATATTCTCTCTTTGCAACTACCTCTCCCCTACGCATTAAAACAGTATATTGGATATGTAAACAAAATTTGTTATACAACTCGTTCTGTATTTACACAAAAATACATTGACACTTGTCAATTTATATCACTCGACCTTCGGTCTCGTGATATAAGTATTGACTCGTGTCAATGTATTTTTGTGTATACAGAACTCTTAATTAATAACAAATTTAGTTTACATATACAATAATCTACTATTATAATTATAATCAATAATATATATATACATATAAATCAATTAAGAATTTTGTTTCAACTTATGATTTCTTAAAATGGAAATAATTAATGTTAAATTGTTTGTTTTTTTTTTATTTCAAATTTATATAAATGTATAATAAAAAGAAGAATTTTCAAAATTTCTATTCGTATAATTCGTGTAATTTAGGTTCATTATACTTAGTTTTTTAGTATTTCATTATTTTTATTCTGATGCCTTATCGCCTCGCTTCTCTAATCTTAGATGTCGTAGTTACTTTGTCATAAATTCATAATCCAAAGAACATTGAAAATATTGAGATGATTTTATACCTGCAGAGATAGTTTTTTAAAAAAATGTTTTTAAAATAATCAGACTTTTTAACATATAAAATGGGAATCTCTTAGGATTGCAATAAAAATAATTTAAAATTAAAAAATAAAAAAAAAATTTAATGGACAATTATTCAAATAAGTGTATTTTTTTTTTAAATAAAAAGATACTTTTGCATCAAATTTGGACGGTAGTTCTCTGTACTCATATTACATAGAAATGATGTCTATTTAATAAAGAAAATTACTTGCGTCTTAATCACATTAAAATAAAGTGAAAAAGCTAATATTGCTTTACAATTTAAATATTTAATAAAAAAAACGCGTATAATATTACATTGAAATTTCCATTCAAATCAATTAGCTATTCTAATTTCCTATTTAATTTTTTTTAGAAATTTTTATTATTTAATTTTTATTATTTAATTTTTTAATTATTATAAGAAAAAACTGTTTTGATAAATATATCATCTTGAAATAAGTGAAGGAATTAACAACATTTAATTTTTTTCTGAATGTATAGTTCATTACATATTACGCAGATATTACAATTACAAATGATACAAATATTATTATTAATCGTAAAGGATAAATCTATTGGAGTCCAGTTTCCGAGCCCAAGTAAATAAACATATTAACAGAATAATAATACTTTCAGCGATTTTTTTCTATGCAATAGTCTTATGACTTTGAGATATTTCATTATCTGAAGAAAATTTTACTAAAATGTAATTTATTAAATAACTGAACTATTTTGTTATATGTATTCAAAATCGAGTTTAAAGTGCCTATACGAACGAACTCTGAGAAATATTAATCATTAGACAACTATATAGTGTAGTATACAATTCAAATAAATTGGATTAAAATTATTATGTTCCAAATTTATATTGCAATTTGATATGCATTTTGAATTTATTTTAAAGAAAAAATAAAATTATTTAATGTGATTTGCAATTTCCATTTATGTATAAAAATAGTTTATAATCTTCTAAATATTCATAAAATTTTGTATATTATATAATTGTTATTTTTGTATTTAGACCACAAAAAACCTATTACTCTTATGTGAATATTACTAGGTATGTACATTATATTTATTTGAGCTTCATATATTTGAAGAAAATAAGACTTTTTCATAAATTTTAATAAAATTGTTATTCAAATAACATTCAAATAAAATAATATTTTTTTTTATTAAATAAACCATAAAGTTAAAATAAATACGATATGACAATATAACAATTTTTCAATTTTTTTTTTGACAGAGCATTATAAAAATTTGTTTCCATGAGCGCAGACTTCAGTATATGGAACGTGAGCAAATGCAACAATGGCAAGCATCTAGACCGGGTGAAAGAATTTTAGAAATTGATGTGCCACTATCATATGGTTTATGCCATGTTGCACAACCATCAAATCCACAATTATTTAATACTGTTGAAATTGTTTGGGATCCAATGAAAGAAGTTGGCGTTTATATTAAAGTTAATTGTATTTCGACTGAATTTACACCAAAAAAACACGGTGGCGAAAAGGGTGTTCCATTTAGAATTCAAATAGAAACTTATTTAGAAAATAATAATAATAATAATACAAATAATAATAATACAAATAATAATAATTCAATTATACAAACAGCACAATCTACAAATAATAATAATAACAATAATAATAATAATAATAATAATAATAATAATAATAATAATAACAATAATAATAATAATAATAATAATAATAATAATAATAATAATAATAATAATAATAATAATAACAATAATAATAATAATAATAATAATAATAATAATAATAATAATAATGCAAACAGTGATAATAATATTAATTTGGGTAAATTAGTTCATGCGGCTGCTTGCCAAATAAAGGTAAATTATAATATATCTTTTTGACCATATAACTTAAAATAGTTGACATACCGTGAAGAAAATATTTCAAATTATATACAAAATTTTTAATACGAAATTCAAATATCATTAGATTTTACTCTATTAGAAAGTAAAAGATTTGAATATAAAGCTTATTATTACCATGTTGATTAGGCTTATCAGATTTTTTTTTTATTATCTTTTTTTCAAATATAATTTCTATATATTTGTGATTTTTATTTGAAAAAATCAGAATTATATTATGAAGGTAAAGTTTTTGGGCAATGAACTTTAGTATAAACAGTATAATTATAATGTATAAATAGATGTATACATATAGATTTAATGGTTTTTAAAAATTACTCAAAAATCATAAAACAAAGTTAAACAATGGTGTTTAATATTAATAAAAATTTTATTTTGAGAAAAATATACTTATATACTTTTTTAATACAACTCTTATAATCATTTGTATAGATATTTAATTATACAGTATATGGGTATTTTTCAAATAACTTCATTAAATGAAAACAAGAATATAATAATATATAATATATAATAAATATATATATAAAAAATATATGAAATAAAATATGAAATTATTCAAATAATTAAAATTCTAATAAGCACCCACTCAATAATAACTCTCTAGTATGCATTTTAACTTATAACTATAAAATCAACAATGAATCAAGGTTTTCTTTTTACAGGTGCTGAAAAATTATTAAATTGAATAAAAAAATACATTAGTTAATTAAAATGCAAACTAATTTATATATTAAAATTAAAATTGGCATCAATTTTGTAAAAAAAATTTCAAATCCTTTTATTTTATGATTTTATTGAGCAAACTTTAAGATTAGATATTAATTATATTTTCTTACATTTTGAGCATATTCTACTTAATATAACAATTTTGATTCAGTAGTTAAGTGCTGATCTTATCAAATTTCAATTTCAAAATATTAAAGCGATATTAGACTCTTAATTCTTTATGGATACATATAGAAAATAAAAAGCTAAGTCTTGTCTTCAAATAAACTTCAGATTTTTAAATAGAGTTATGTATATTATATAATATATTTTTATCCTGAATTCCCATTACTTGTCCTGTATTTTTAAAGGAAATAATGTTTGATGAATAGTAAACGCGATCTTTTTTTTTTATTTCAAGCTAGGTATAAACTGGCTTTAATAATTCAGCATAAAGCAAAGAAAAAATAACAATAATACAAAAAAAATTATAAATGTGGTAAATTTCAAAAATTGAGTTGTCCTCGATATTAATATTTATTTATTTTTTTTTAATATAAACAGTAACTTTACTAGTAGTATGGTAGTTAGTTAAAAAAGAACAATTATTAAATTAATGTTTCCAATACCCATGATAGTGTAGTGTTGTGGGTGAAAAATATTAAATGTCTTTTATTTATTCTTAAATATTATGAAAATAAAAATTCTCCTAAGAGTTAGTGTTTTACTGGACGCATTTTTTTTAAATTTATAAATAATATCATTCTAGGTATTCAAATTGAAGGGAGCTGACAGAAAGCATAAACAAGATAGAGAAAAAATTCAAAAGCGTCCACTATCGGAACAAGAAAAATTTCAACCAAGCTACGAATGCACCATATTAAATGAATTATCATTAGAATCAATTACACCAATTACTGGTTGTTATAGCCCAGACTAGTAAGTGTGTTTTGATTAATAAAATAAAATTCACAAAAAAAAAAAAATTGTCACGACGAATTAAATGTTAATTCAACTGGCTTTTCAAAACAATATAAAAATGATTTCCAAGTTTCAGAAAAACACAGAGGAGTCTTTGGAATGCACATTCAACTCGCGTCTATCCTGCTTAAGATTTAAAAAAGCTGCTTTCAAATATTTGTATTTCCACAAACGAATAGCCTTAAAAATTGTAATACTAGAATCTTCTAATAATATTTTTAAATATATCTGTTACAAAAAATTAATTAATTTTTTTCAAACAAAAGTCAAAGTCTATCTTCAGAAATTTTTATGCAAGAATATTTTTTATTATGATTTATTTTTGTAGACGTATTTACAAAATAAATTCTTTTGCTCGATTCGATTTGAATTTATTTACACATTCATAACTAATCATTATTAATTAACAAATATAAACTAGTTTCTCTTGTTATTTGGAAAATAAAGGTTTGATACATGGCTATTTATCAATGCAATATCCCTTTAGAAAACGATGAAAATGTGCTACACTTTTGCACTTTTGGATCACGTACTTTTTATCTGATATAAACTAGCTACATATTATGTACGTCAGACTAACAAGAAAATATCAATTAGGCTGAACAATCCATGATTTTTTTCAATCATTACTTTAATCTTATTTTATTTACAATGCTGTTCAAAAATTATGACGATAATAATGATCTGATGATGATAACAGATTGCTAACACCGGAAACTTATATTTAAAATTTAAAACTAAAATTCACTGTTTTCTTTCTTATTTTACAAATCGAATATTCAAACTTTTTTTTTGTGATATAATGACTCTTTTGAAGTCTTTAGAGCATTTGTTTGCCAGTTAAATTACTAAGATTATTATATATGAAAATATAACTTTAAACTGGTTTTCAAAAAAAGAAAAAAAAATAAATAAATAAAAAAAATGAATTTACATGATATTTTATAAAATGCTGAATATTTAATTAAGTGAATGTAATTAAGCCTCTTTTAATTTACGATTGTACCCGTTTAACCAGGGACATACAGTGTACACGTAATAAAATTTATCTTAATATAATTTTGACATATTAAAATATTTTGTTTTCTTAGAATTTTTTAAATAAACAAATTTATTATTATCAATACAATTATATTACAATAAATATTACAAAAAAGGGCCTTACGTAATATATTATTGATTCATTTTATTTTTAACATAACTTATACGTTAATTGGCAATGAAATATGATGACTTTATTAGTTTTTTAAGTATTTGTTGTTACAAAATGTTCATAAAAAAATACCTTATACAAGTCTTAAAGAAAGTAAAACAAACATAGAGAGTTCAACTCTGAAAAACAAATATTTAAAAATTTAAAGAATAATTCGTAATTTATTGTAAATGTTATACGAAACTCTTTGGTTCAATGAAATATTTAATTTAAAAACTGAAAAGTTTTTATTATGTCGTTTTGTTATTTTATACAGGAAAAGAAACTTCTTGTTAAATGTGGTTATATTGAGTGAATTATATGCTTCTGGCCAATTAATGAAATAAGATTGTGGTCATTTCGATGATATTTTTATAACTTTTATATTATCAACGACTATTGAAAAAATAATAATGTGCTATATATATTAAATTGTCTATATGCTATTGATTGCATCAATGACATTTTAAATTGAAAATAATTAGTGATGGTGCCAGTTTAATTGTTCAAAAAAATTCTTCAATAAAAAATAACTAATAATTTTATGATTAATAAAATATAATTTGCATAAAAATTTCTTTTAATTTTTTTATTTTTAAATGAAATAACAACAATCATAATGTGGTTGTTGTTGACATTTTTTTATTAAATCAAAAAATTCTTGTTTCAAAGATTGTTTACATTTTTTTTTTTCCTAAATAATTTTTTTTTCTTTCTCATTTCAAGTTATACTGACAAGTTTTACAACACTGTGAATTTTTCTTTTCTTATAATAATACATATAGAAGATATTGTAGATTCATTTATAAGTATGATAACATCCCTGCCTCTTTTTAATTCTAAATATATATATAATATAAAATGAACAGTATAAACAGCAAAATATTTTGCAGTTTTATTTTTAAAAGTTCGTTCGTTGTTTATCTTATATATTGTAAAACAGAAAAACAGTTTGCTAAAAGATATTGACTTGATATGTATGCTGTTTTTTTCTCATATTGCAAATTATTTAGGTGGAAAATAAAGAAAATTATAATAAAATAACAAAAATTGCTAAAAATTATTTATTTAATTTTTTTTTTATAAAGTGCAATTAACAATCAACAAATAATTGTATGTTCTATTTAAAGTGTAAAATTTTATTTAATTAAAGTATAGTAATTTTAATCAAATAATTATGCAAACTTATGTCTGAAAATAAGCTTAGACCATAGAACTCGTTTATTATTAGGTCTAAAATAATTTTATATTCTTAAACGGTTGAGTTGGCTTATATGTTATAAAGATTTAATTCTGAATAAGGAAAAATATGTTAGAAACCTTTTTCCATTTTTTTTTTGTTAATAAATAATATTTAAACTCTTTGAAGCATCAAAATAATTCTTTACACAAAATATCTTAATAATACTATATAAATATTTAATAATTATTTAAAAACAATTTTTTTTTCTTTTCAGTATGAAATATTGGCCAAATTCACCAGTACATATGTCAAAATGTGA
Organism: Hybos culiciformis; assembly: GCA_964007475.1. Lineage (NCBI taxonomy): Eukaryota > Metazoa > Arthropoda > Insecta > Diptera > Hybotidae > Hybos > Hybos culiciformis. The sequence goes on along the minus strand of OZ023274.1, from coordinate 90,404,259 downwards.
CGCAGTTTTGCCGTTTCCGACATCAAGCTCAGTTGCTACTAGTCCTGTTGCAATTAACAGTGTTACATCAACACAAGCAAATCCATTGAAATTATTAGATCAAGGTATTGTTTCACCTCAACGCATCGATATGGATGAATATGTGAGTATTGAAATTAATTTCATCTAATGATTGTAAATTATTCTCTTTTTGGATGAAAGCTTGAATAAGAAGAAAAAAAATTCGGAAATTATTGTCTAAAATTAATGATAACTTGTTCTTTAAAAATCAGAAACAAAGATTCAAAAATTATTTACCATCAAAACGTATAATATCTTTTATTTCTCCCTAAGAATAAAATTTGAAATTTGGTAAATGAATTATTTCAAATACCTAAGTACCTATAAAGTAGTAATTTTAAAAGTTAAAAGAAGCTTTTATTTCTTTTAGCAGTTGAATTTTGTTCTTCCCCTGTTGTTTGATTTATGAAAAGCTAATTATGCCTATTTAACTAAAATGTAGCCTTCAATATATGTTTAAGTTACAAAAAAAAATTTATTACCCATGTTATGCAAAGAATAAGTATATTTTTCCGCTTTATTGAATAAACCACATAAAACATATCAAATTCACTTTGAGTTTTTTTTATTAAAGCTAAGCTTTGTTTTTTCTAAATGTGCAAAAGAAACACAAAACGCTTTAACAGCACCAACAGTCTAGTTTAGTTTACTAAACTGAATTGTTGTAGAACTGTGATGAAAGCTCAAATTAAAGCGATATTTGTATTGAAGAAATAAATATATAGGAAAAAATTGAAATAACCATAATTTGCCATCATATTGTGCAAAATATATATATATAAAACACTTTCACTGAAATATTGTTGATTTATGAAGAAAATTCAAATTCATACCAAATTTTGTAAGGAGAATTAATGCGAATTTTGTATTTAAATATATGTAGGCAAAAGCTGAGATACATAATACTTATTTTTGCATAGAAAGTTTTAATGGAAAATTTTAAGTTTCGATTGGCATGAATTTTGTTGTTGTCTTCTAAATTAACATTTGTTGTTATTATTTTGCGTAACCCACTTCAAGCTCCAAGTAATAAGTGACTCTTTTTCGTTTTAATTTTCGTAATATTTTGTTTTAATAACTAATATTATATTTTTGTCTTTCAGGCTGCACAAATCACAAAAGACTCTTCCCCTGGTCAAGTATCGCAGTGGTTATCATATAATCGCTTAAATGCGTATTTAGGAACATTTTCTCATTATTCTGGGTCGGATATTTTGAGGTAAATTTTTATTTGTATTTTTTCAACATCTTTATTGGTATAACAATTTACATATTAAACTTAATTTTTAATTAGTTTTATAAATAAATCAAATTAAAACTAAAAAAAACCAAAGCAATAAATCAACCGAATTCAACTTAATGTTTTGTTCTAATCTTTATTTAATTGTAGAATGTCCAAAGAAGATTTGGTACAGATTTGTGGATTAGCCGATGGAATTCGAATGTTTAACACATTACATGCAAAGTACGATTTTTTAAAATAATAATTACCTACTTAAAAAGAATATAATGTATATTTTTTTAGAGCTATAACACCGCGTTTAACAATTTATTTAAGTTTTGATGGAAACAATTATCATGCAATTTATTTGAATGCAAATACCGTCAAAGAATTGACACAAAAAATTTTTAAATTACCAGGATTTTATGATCTTGTAGCTAACGGTTCCAGTGGAGTTGAAAATGCCTATAACGGATGGGGTAAATACATTTATTTTTGTTTTAAAGTCTTTTGCTTGTTCTTGTTAAATAAAAAGTAGACGAACCAAGATATTAACTGGTATAATATCTAGTTTAAAGTAAACAATTATTTTAATTGTTATTTTTTATGAGATTGATGGTTAGCTTCGAATTAATACTTTAATTACTTTATATGCTTAGCTTATCTTCTCTTTGTTACTTATACATTGACATATATAATGTATGATTATAAATATAAAAATATTAAAAATTACATACTTACATATATACATATTGATATAATTCTTTTAGGAATGCTGTCAAAATACTCAGGAAGTGGATCAAATATATTCAATGATGCATCAAAATTACAAATTTTTACAACTGGACCAGCTGGAATTCATGTTATGGTCACAGATGAAGTTCTTGCTAATGCTGTGAAAGATGAAAGTTTATATTCACTCGAAATTATTAATGGAAAAGTTTTAATGAAAATTGTAAATAAAAATGAATAATGTTCTGAAAATTAACGTATAATTCAGAAAGATCAATAATATTTTTCTTATTACAATTTCCAATGTATATTTTTTTAAATATATTTTATAGTACATATTTTTATTAAATAAAATGTTAAGATTCGTTTCATATTTTAAATTTTCGAATATACTTTTCTATTATATTTTTTCGTATAAAAATATAAACTTTGTGGTGATGGAAAATTTATGATAATTTTAATTTTTAATTCATCGTAAAGCAGAAGAATTTATTGTTTAGAATCAGTTTTTAGAATAAAGTATGTATGAATGTTTTAAATGAAGAGTTTATTTTAAATACGTTCACTTTACTATATTATTGTGAGCTTAGAAATTAACAATTATGTATGTACATTCCTCTTTACAAATAAATATTTTATTTTTTAAAATTAAAAAAATGTAAAAAAAAAAAATATGTATAATAGTATATAATATTTTAATAGAGTTCGGCAGGCAATAAATGTAGTGTCTGTGGTAATTATTTTGCATTTTGAGTTTTATTTCATTTGTATTGGCATCCAGATTTATTATTTTGAATATCATTATTATTGCTGGAGGTTATTATGAGTTACGATCGAGCGTGAAAATCTTACGAAAATTTTATTCTCAAATTCTATTTTGTTGAAATTCAACAAGAATGTATTTCTAGTTTCAGTCGATTAGAAAGGAGAATAGGATTTTCGTAACATTTCTTCGTTCGAAATGTAACTCATAATAACCCTCCTGTTGTTAATTTACAAAATGTATTCTATATGATTTGAAAACAACAAAACATCAATCAAAAATCGAAACATGAACCCAAAAAAAATTGTGCATATTACTCTGTATGAACAAAAATTAATGGATTAATATCAATACCAATATTTAACGATTTGAAATAATATATCTCAGATTTGCTTACAAATAAATTTATAATTATTATTTCCTTTAAAATTTGTTGTTTTACAATAATTGTATAAAGCCAGAGACAAATTCCATTCCAGAAAACAAGAAAGCTATCGTCAAACTGAAAATAAAAATGCGGCACATAGAAAAGGACAATAAACTTTATGTTATGAATTATACAATTAGATATAATAAAAATAAATAAATAAATAAAAAAAATAATTTTAAAAACAACGTTTTTATAACGGAATAAAATAAATAAAAAATAAAATATATAATCAGATAATAATTGATAACCTCATACCCATTTCCCTGAAAATTAATTCTCACGAAAAACGTGGGGCGCGTAAAATTGAACAATATCGTTTATCACACGCGCCCCACGTTTTTCGTGAGAATTAATTTTCAGGGAAATCGGTATGAAGTCATCAATTATTATCTGATTATATATTTTATTTTTTAGTTATTTTATTCCGTTATAAAAACGTTGTTTTTAAAATTATTTTTTTTTATTTATTTATTTATTTTTTCTTTTTTAATCTTATTTGAATCGAATTAAGCCATGAATAAAAACATAAAATTTTTATATCTATTTTACGTATGCTAAAGCTATGAAATCCTAAATTTCTAAATTTGCTTTTTAGCCGCCTCCCCGGAGTCCTGGGACCTCAGATGGGGGCCCTGCGATATCTAGTCTTTAATCCAGGTATTTCGATCCAACACTATAACATTTTATCGGAATATACGTAAATTCCAAAACCGGCTTCTAAGGTAGCCCTCCCATCGGGGCCTCGGATCAAAATTTCTAATATTCTATAACCATCTCGCATCCCAATGCTAGTTAAATTCAAAATTTCAGCCAAATCGGTACAGTGGCGTGATTTCGGAATCAGTGGAACCATGGATGGAACCGTGGAACCACAAAAATTTTTACATTATGTTGTATTGTCATCCATTTCTGACCTATGCTCCAATTTTCAAGCCTCTATCTCATCTAGAAGTGCCTGAAAAATTGATTACAAAATTTGCCCCGCACAACAAAGTGAACTAATAAAAACGTTTTAAAATAAATATAAAAAAATAACATTTTTTTAAATATTTAACGAAAAATATTTAAAATCTAAAAAAAAAATTTAATATTTTTGCTTTTTTCTTTCGTTTCTGAAACTTTAGGTTGAGCTACCCATTAAAATAAATTTTTTTTTTAAACCAGGTATCTGGCAGTACTATATTTTGACATTTATTAAATTTAAAGAATGTTTTTTTACACATTTAACGAAAATCAGAATTTCAGAGAAATCACAATTTTATTACTAATAAATAGTTTTACAAGAAATTACGTTTTTATTTTTAATTTATACAATATTGAATTTTAGATATATTTTATATTTAAAAAAATTAAAAAATACAAAAAGATTAATAAAACAAAAAAAAAAAATAAGGAAAAAATGAAAACATTACCAGCAAATTTATTGAGCAGAAAATCATTGATAATTTCGACCGGTGGTTCAATATTAAATTTAAGTAAAAAAGAGGAAGAGGTAGGTTCACTCACCACATATAATTATAATAAAATTTTTTTTAATTAAAATTGAAATTTTTTTTTTCTTTTTGCTACAAATTATTACGCAATAATTGAAAATAATATTCCAGTTAATTGATTGCTTACGATCAACTTTGGATGAGGCAAATATTGATGAAAATATTGGTGAAATAAGCAAAGGCTCAATTGATTTACGAAATAAAATCTCAGGTTTGAAATTCAATATTTATTTTTTATATTTTTATTATATTTTTTTGTAGTGATTTTTTTTTATAATTTATCAACCTACAAAAAATTAAATATTTAGAAAAATTTTACAATTGAATTAATAAATGTGAAATGAGCTTTGTTTATACATTACTCGATATTTTATAAAGGAACACATCTTGGTGTTGTGGAACAACGGACAAATGTCTATATAGAACCCATAATAGGATAAATATTATAACGCCAATTATAAAGCTCGAATAAAGCAACAAAGATAGTGTTTTTGTAGAGAATTCCCGAGCTATTAAATTTCAAAGTAATTAGTTACGGAAATTTGAATAACCACTTTTTTCTGTGGTTTTTTTTAAAAGTTCTCTGGAAATAAAAATAAATTTCTTTATTAAATATAATCTAAGTTTGATAAAACTCAGCGGATGTTATTATAATTGCATAATCGTGTTGAGATAAGTAGGTAAATCAAAGATAAAAAAAAATAAATGTTTTAACAAATTAGAATTAATAATTCTATGAAGTCGATTCTAAAACATTTATAATTTCAATTAAATGATAAAATTGTTTATTAGTTTAAAGTAATTTTAATTTCTAAATTGGCACTTTAATTTTTTTGTTTTCATTATAAAATTTAATAATCTTGCCATTCAATATTTTTGTTTAATATTATTAATGTGTCGACATTATTGTATCGAAATAATTACGAAATGGTTTTAAAATACTTATGATTTTATGAAATTAAAATTAGAGCTTGCTACACATGAAACATTTTTCTAGGGTCATTTAATAGTTTTACATTCTTTGTTTTAAATTTTATAAGTGCATAATATACCTAATATTCCTATCGGGTAAATGTGTGATAGATACAGGTTTTTTTTCACCGTTGTTAAATATGTTTTTTTAAACAATTTATTTTCAGAACATGAACGTAACAGTATAAAAATTGGTGCAAAAATTTTTTTAAACAATAATTCCAGAAAGTTCCTTAACGAAGCTATACATGAATGTTTCAGAATTTTGGGTACTGAGTTTATAGGTAAGATGTTTAACTGTTTGTATCAATTGCACCTTTCGAATAACAAAATTTATTTGAGAAAGTTTTCATATAAAAATGTTAGACCAATTAGTAACTGGATGTACTGATGTACTGTATATCAAGAAACCAAACCGATATAATTGAATATCTAACCCTGTGTATGATACCCTCAAATATGATTAAAATTACCACTATGGTGCGATTGCCTCGAATATGAAGTTTCTTCCTGAAAACATTTTTCTTATTTTCATATAAAATATTCACACATTCTTTAAAAAGACATGATATAATAATAGTATGATTTGAATTTTATTTTAAGACAACTTAATTCTCGCTTATCATCCTATGACTCAAAGTCAAAAACTTCCAAAGGAAGGTGTTTTGGAATGGGGCCATAATGACATAAATGCATTGGAAGATTTAAAAAATTTGTGGAAAGAATTGGAAAATTTAGCAAAAAATCAGAAGGTAAGTTAAAAATGAATTTGTTAAATCATTAAAATTATAATCTCCTTGCCTGGGTTTTCGTTGTGATCGAGAAATATGTCAAACAATTTTTATGGGTATATTTCGAGTGAAATACTGGAAAAAAAATCTATTTTTAAAGTTTTAAATTTAGTACCGTGGGTTGAAATTTTTTGCCTGTTATAAATGTACGTATCATATGTCAAATCAAACGTTCTCTATTTATATTTCGAAAACATCCAATTTATTTGTTATACACATATAATTTATTAAAGTATTCTTATTCTGGATTTTCAGATTTGTCAACTTGGAATTTCAGATTTGGATGCGAATTCCCTGAGCTATCTCTACGATAATTCCGAAGTACATCCAACGATTGCACAAATTAATTTGCAATCTTGCTGTGTTGTTCCACCATCATTAACTGAATACTGTAATAAAAATGAAATTCAACTATTAACACACAGTGATCCTGAAGGTAAAAAATTTGAATTACATATATCAAGATATTTCCATTAGTACCTAAATTTCTTATATTATTTATTTTTTTAGTTATTTTAAGAAATGATTCATTAAGAGATTTGGGTATTGATAATTTTCAATCAACATGGGTAATTCGGTACCAGGTTCACGTAAAATGCCGAGGACTTCTTATAGCAAAGGGTTATATCGCTGGTATAAAACAATGTGAATAAGAATATAATGTTTGGTAACAAGGTCTATTTTTACAACTAGTTAACATATATAACGATTTCAAAATAATTGAATTAAAGAAAAGTTATTACTTAATTTGTTGAATGTTAGAAATTATTAATGTAATTTATATTCTAGGGCTATTATTAGGCTTAATTTAATAAAAAAAATTCTTTGCAATACCTAATTTGATTTCCCATCACATAACAATAATTCTGTGTTGTCAGGGAGACAGACATTTTTTTTAAACAAACATTAATTTAAAAATCGAAACACCTGATATTTGATTCTGATATTAAAATATTTTTTGTTGTTGCATTTTGCATATAAAACATTGAAATTATTCCTAAAAGAATTTATGATTTATGATAATTTACAATAAATTTTTTGTTAACTTTTCGATATCTTCATATTTACGATAATGAATAAAAAATAAAAATTATATTTAAAAACAAAAAATTACTAATATTATATTATAAATAGAAATTTATGTAAATAATATGATAATATTATGTATACCTAATATTATTGTTAAAAATATACACATATTTCAAAGTTTATTTTTCATTATATTATTTGTGATTTTGTGAAAGTTTTTAAATAAAATAATGAAACTTTTTAATAAAATCTTTCAAGAATTTTAAGGATATTAAAAACAACTCAGAACATTGTGTGATCTTGTTTTCACATTGTAATCAATAAATGAAAATTTGGGAAATGGGATTTTTACTTTTATAATAATAACTTTTATAAGCTTTTTAGTGCATTTGAAGTAACATTGTACCTCTTTAATTTGAAAAGTACTTAGTGATTAATAATTAGAATAACTTTTTTGATTGCTTTCTACAAAAAATTATAATATTTTTGATATTTATAAATTTTTTTTTTATCAAAATTTTTTTTGATATTTATATAAGCGCAGCATTTTTGAAATGTACTTATTTTTGTTAATTTTGTTGCAAAACAAGATATAAAATTTTGGTATTTGAGTACATTTTATTAGTGAACTTTTTTCCAAAATTACAGGCAATAAAAACAATTTTCACTTTTTCATTCAAGCTTTATATTATATTATATTATATTATATTATACATACTAATCGTCGCAAATGTCGATAATTTTTTAAATTTATAAAAATATTTCTATTGATGTAAAAAGTATTATATTGTTATTTAAAAATGTATTATTTGTCAAATATAAAAATATTTTTCAAAGTAAAATATGGTAAATTATTTGTTAAACTATTTTGTACAGGTTTAATTGAAATTAGGAAAACTTTTGATCAATACATCAGCCAAAGTACAAATTAAACAAATCAGTTTTAAATATTTTAAGATTTTGTTAAGAAAATTCGATGACTAAAATTTTGAATATCTAATTTTCCATTTGAGCAATATTAAGTGTCTAATCTAATTCATGGCCCCGGGAAAATAATACCTTTCTTATTGAAAATTTTTGAAGCAAAAATATTAAGTCATTTTACTGTACAAATGTAAATTATATGTATTGGAAAATTTCTTTGAAGTAATTGTCATAATTATCAGTGAATCAGTTACGATGTCGCATTAATTTGATGATTGAATAATAAAATTTTCTAATATTTCATTAAAATAAATTTTCTGGATGGTTGAAGGTAATATTCACACTTAAAATAATTTTTTTTGTTCCATTTCACGGAATCTATTAATAATGAGTTTGGTTAAACTTTGCTTAATTCCACAGCGAACACTTTCATTAAGTGTATTCACCTTCGGATTCACCACCTTCATTTTTGTCACATGGATGATTCTTTGTACAAGAAAGAAAAATTTGATAGACATAATAGATAATGTATACATACACGTACATAAACCTATGAAAGAAAAAAAAAGCAAGTTATTATTATTTATCAAATATAACATTAATAAAGTTTAGTTATTTTTAAAACAATAGTTCAGACACAGTTTTTACAGTACAAAATATCATACAAGTAGGTATGGTATGTTTGTGTTGTACAATTTTTGCCTACTCGAATAAAAATATAAGTGAGGTATATACTTGAAATGCAAACTCTGATTAACTAAGTTTTTAAAAAATAACTGTTATTAGCATTACTTGTAAATTTATTTATTTATTTATTTACTTATTAGTAATTAATTAAAATTCTAGATTATTTTACAGTTTACAGCAAAATAATTAAATGAAATCATAATTAAACTTTGGTACTAGGTATTAGAAATTCTATACATTTTCCTTTAACACCTGACAAATTAGTATCATTCATTATATCTGTTGTAAGACTTTACTTTATATATCAAAAGTAAGCAAAATTCTGCTACTGGGTGGTAGGAGAAAACAATAATTTGGTTAATTATTCGGCGTAGATCAATCTTAGTTTAAAAAAATACAGATTCTTTAATTTATTATATTGCAGGACATTTTAGTAAGACAATCAATTATACTAGAAAAATACAAAAGTATACCTAATGATATTCGATATAATTTTTTTTTTTAAATTTGTTTCTAAACTATATGAAAGTTAATGTACTCTATATGATTTTTATATTATGATGCTTCAGCAAAAAAAAAAAATTAAATAAAAAAATTTCGTACGGAAAATTTATTTACCTTTATTTGTAGTCAAAGTCATGTATGTTTTAATGAAAAGAAAATTGAAAACGAAAAAAAAAAAATGATATGAAAATCAGCAGAAAATTATTGTCAAAGATAATTTGTAACAATCAGAGTGTTAAAAAGATATTAGCAACAGGTGAGAGTTTTTTTTCTCTACACTGATTCAGTATAAAAAAAAATCAAGAAAGCTTTTTTCCGATAAATTCATCCATAAAATTAATAATTAAGTGAAATTTTATTTTTCGAAAGTTTTAATGTAAATGTTTATGCTTTAATGTTATTGCAATAAAAAAAAAGGTAATGACATTTTTTATGTAAACACAAATATTAGAAATTTTAAAATTACAAAATTTAAGAATTACATGATTTAGCAGTCTTCATTCTTCAAAGTTTTTAGCTCACTGTTAATTTTTAATTAAGGTCTTCCATTGAACACAGTTAAAATCGTAACCGAGGTAAACCAGCAGTGGTTCTATTTTATTATATTTAAGTTTTGAGCTTGAAAAACAATTTTTTATTTGAAGAAACATTTTTTTTTCTTCTTTTAAGTGGCCCTTCGTTTCTAATGGAACAGTGGGTGCCCGGTCTTTCAAAAAAAAAAAATCATACTTCAGTACTTAAGCATCGAATATTTTCCTATAAGGCTTTGAAGTCATCCTCAACTCTTAATCGAAACCACTTAAGAATTTATGATTGAAATGAAATAATAAACTGTATAAATATTTAATATGAGTATGATTAGATTAACGAGTTTTTAGAAACTAAACCCAGCTAGTCATTTCTATACTTTCTATCCAAATAAATTTTAGCTAAATAATTTTTTTCTTGAAAAAATTTAACATAACAACAATTTGTTTAAACTTCTTTCATCAAACGAAAATAACTTAAAATATTTATCGATCTTAGTTATATTACCAATAATAACGATTTTATATTTTTGATAATATATTATTTTGATATTTTATTAATAGTTGAGTCATTGCTCTGTAAACGTTATCTTAACTTGTGGACAATTACAAAAAAAGAAAAAAAAAATTTTCATTCAAAACTCTGTGAACGAACATATAAACCTTATCACCTTTATTATCAATTAAAAATGTTTGGCTTCAATGAAGGCAGAAAAGTGGTTCTGATAAAATGAATTCGAAATGGATTACATTTATTTGTGTATTAAAATGTACATAAGTTTTTGTGGAAAAAATTATTAAATTATTTTGTGGCACTCAATTTTCAGCCGCTTTATTACTTCACAACTAAAAGCTTGTTCAATAAAACATAAAAATAAAGTAAACTTTAATATCAAATATGTATAGGTACTAGGATTTATTCAATGTGCTTACGTTATATTTTTTTCTTCTGAGCTTAAATCGATAAAATATACTTATTTCAGAGACTTGTTATAGTTACAGAATTTCCTACAAGTCTACCTGATTGCGGATTCTCTGTTTTTCGATTTTTCAAAATTCTTGTTAAGCCCCACAGCTAAAGTTTTAATTTTTCAATTGTCAGTTTTAATTTTTGAGTAGTCTGCTATTTATAGATAAATAGTTAAACTGAAGAAGATAAAGAAATACCGGCCAGACCATATATTTAGTGTAAAAGAAAATTCCTCCAAAGTGTTTATAATAATAAAATAAAATTTTCCTAAGCGAGCATAATAATTTTATATTCTAAAAACTAAAAAGTATATTATTTCAGTAAAATTATGAATAAAGTATAGGAAGTAGTCGTGTAGTCCTTTTATTAAATCTACGTTTATGGTTTTTAAGATAGTATCTGATATTAAATAATAAAGAACACCCACGCTAATTAGTTTGTTTATAAATTTTCATATATATTAAGAAAATAAAAATCATAAAAAAAAACACATTTTTTCTCCTTTTAAGATACATAGAGCAAAAAAAGAAAAAAAAAATCGCATATTTATTATTTGTCGATAAAACCTTTTAACTTTAGTCGATTAAACCTTTAGAACGCCTCTAATAATCGTAATCTTAAGACGGGATCATTTTTATTTCTTTGCAATATATTTTCTTTCGGTTTGAGGCAAATTAAAAAAAATAAAAAAAACTTGTGCAATATGAAAAATAACAACGGTTTTGAGGTAAATCCTCTATATAAGATTTATGTATTTTTTTTTTTTCATTATAAGTAAATTTTTACGAATTATAATATGTATTCACAAATATACATATTGATAAATTTATGAAATCACAGAATTCCCTATAACATCCTAATACCTTTAAAGTCAGTACTTTGTTAATGAATATAATATTGTTGTATATAGGGTTGGATCACAAGAATTATAATAAGACTTCTCCTCACTATTCAAAAATATGTGTTCAAAACAATTACTGGCGGGGCGGGTTCATTATATTAAAAGTCTTACAAAAATTCTCTGATCTTTCCATTTCAGCAAACTAGAATTTCAGAATAAGATTTTCGTTATAATTTTTAACTTACTTTCGTAATTGAAGTACATACTGATAGTATGACCCATGTTAAAGGAAAAACAGGAAAAACTATATTATATTAAATGTAGAGAGAAAAAGAAAGAAAAATTATAAAAACATTTTGAATTATGAAATTTTATTTTTATTTATTTTCTCAATTTACTCGCAATCGAATGTGATCGGAACTATGTCAATAACACGCACACGCACCTTACCCGAATACTTTTATATATAAATCACAATGATCAAGAAAATCAAATAGATTGCCAAAAGTTTGTAATGCAAAATTTATATCAAGATAATTAAAGCGAATTTTGAACTAGCATGATCCGAAAAGAAAATATTTCAAACAAAAATATTGCATCAGGTTATTATTTTGAATTAAAAAAAAATTTTTATTAAGGCATTTTTTAAGATAAATTTTTGTTCTTTAAAAATTATTTGAAAATATTCATTCCGGATTTTTGTGTGATTGAATTAAAAGACAATAACAGAAATCTCTTAATAAAATAAATTTTCATGTGTGGTGTTTTTTTTTTTTAACAAATTTGTTAAAAAATCTTCTTATATTATTATACAATATACATAATTACATACTATTTGTAAGTAAGATAACAAAATGAACGTAATAATTTAACCTTAAGAGACCTTACAGAAAGGTTTCAGAATAATAGATTGTCTTGAATTCTAAAAATATTATTATTTTTTTTTTTTTTAACATTTTGAAATTTTAGAATGAAGATAGAATATATTAAATGATTAGATATTTTCACTTCCTATTTTCGTAAATAAAATAATAAAATATATTATGTAGCAGAAAAGTTGAAATATAGTAGGTATATCGTGAATGAAAAGTTCTAATTCTAACGTCAAGTTAAATTTTACAATGTTTCGTAGTCCGTACTATGTTTTTAATTTTCATTCATATTTTGAAAAAAAAGTTTAAAAGTTTGAACTCGAAATTTGGAGATTTTGTCATATAAAAAGATTAAACATATAGAATTCCGTTTCTTCTGACCTTGTTGAATGAAATATATAGTATAATCCTTGATTTTCCTCATACATATTTAAAAGTCTGAACTCAAAGGACAATAAACCATTCTGTTTCTTCCAACCTCACTGAAGATAGAACGTCTAATATAAATAAATTAAGTTATATATAAATTAGCATTTGCAACATTTGATGTTCAAAGAAATTATAAATTTCATTCCCGTCAATTTTTCTTTATAATCCGTAATTAATTAATTATATCAATTATAACAGATTATAGCTCCCAGTGAAATAAGCTTCCTATTTACATTTATTATTGTTGCGATTAAGAGGTGTAGCTTAATGTTTCAATAAATTAATCTTATATTCTCAGAAATCTTAACATTTATATTTCAAAAAATCACATTTAGACCTACTTTTATTTCCAAAAAGAAAATCTTTAATTAATGACTTCTCCAATTTTATATTTTTTTATTTTTGGATAACTGTCGTAACATTAAGTTTTTCTTTTTGGCTGTTTTGAAATAAAAACTAGGAAATAAGTATTTTAAAGACTAAAAAAATAAAAAATAATTAATATATTAAATTAATTCATTAACATAATTTAAACAGACATTAAATTTACATACTTACATTAATATTATAAATACATACATATAAATTGCTTTCATTTTGAAACTTAACTTAAAAAAAAAAAAATTGAAAAAATAAATTACTAAAATAATATCTTTTTAGATCCATAAAATTTAGTGATTTATATTTTATAAAGTTTTATATTTTATTAGTATATATTTTATAATGATAAATAAACACCTCAAAATTGTGAAAACTGCAAGAGAAATAGTCGTGTGAACCGGAAATCTATAGTAATCTTTTATGATCATTATTTTATTGAAGAAGACGCAACAAAAAGAAAGTAGGTATGTGGTGTGAATTGTGTGCAAAATGGAATTATAATTTTAAATTTTTGGTTTTCTCCGCATCTTTGAAAAATGAATGTACGATGTAAATTAATACTTTTAATAAAATTAAAAATGCAACAAAAATTTTATTAAAAATTATTCGAAAAAAAAAAAAAACAAAAAGTTCCTGGTGCATAATGTGTTATTTGGATGATATAAGGCTTTCACTTTTGCAAGCAATATTATATCGTCCTTTTATTTATTTTTTATAAACATACACTATTGTTGGAAACCCATAAATTTTCATTTAGAAATAAAGAATTTAATGCAACCGGTTCGAGAAAAAAATATAATATTAAATCACTAGGCTTAATTTTGAAGATTCCATTTTTTTTTTAAATTTAAATATTTGTGTTAAAAATTTTTAATTTATTTTTTAAATATTTATATACATAACTAACTTTAAGAAATATATAAAAACCACAAAATTAGTTTACGAATTATTAAGTTTACACATAAAATCTAGCGATTGGAAAGTCTCAAGTATCAGCTAGATTTCACAATGGCTGAAAAAATATTAAATTTATATTTTGTTTAGTTGTTTCCTTACCTTAATAGTTAATCACAAAAAATAGTGGCAATAAAGATATTACATCACTGCAATGTAATAAGGAAACATATTTCTCTACGGTTCGAACTAAAAAGTTAGTAGTCAATTACCGTAAAAATGTATAAAATGAAAATAATATTGACATGTGAAACGCATAATATTGAAATAAGAAGTCCACAATGAAGAAACAGATAGCTGCCGAAGCTATATTTTCTGTAAATTCCTAGCTATGTTATGTCAAATCGAAGTGGTGCATGACTTTGGCAAGATTAGTTATTTATTACGGCAAGAAAAAATAGTTTGCACATTTTTTTTCCATCACACATTGTCAGAAAATAATGCAGTTGTAGTTTCTGTTATATTTTTTGGCTGATTCTCCAACGAGTCTTGATTTTCAAATCAAGGCAGATTTAAACTAAATAAAAAAGGACTAATAGAGATAATTTTAATTATTTTTTTTTTTTTTTTCGCTTCAAAAAAGGATTTATTATCGAACTAAAGAGCAATTTTTATGCTACTTTTCGTTAAAATCATCTATGCAACCAAAACCATAAATGACCTGGCAGAGGACCAAAGAATAAATTCCAAAACACATACAAAATACGAAAATTAAGTGCAAAATACCTGTGAGCTGCACGTAAGACTGCATTTAATTTACTAAATGTAATTAAATTTAACTTCAAGAAAATTTAAGCTAAATTTCAAGTTAACGTATTTCGATCGCATTTTTAAACTGATTTTTATTTCTTTCTCTTAGTTCAGCCTAAGATCTCGAAATGGGCAAAGAGTTTCGATCTCTCTCGGTTCTATTGCTTATCGGTTGAGATATCGTTTATTATTGTATAAATAAAAACTTTTAAACCCGAATTTAAGTGTTTAAATAAAAATTCAAAATTCTCTTATATTAATCTTTTAAGAAATTTTAAGAAAAACAAAAAACCTTTTCGATATGCCCTGAATGCCTAAAAAAAATTAATATCTGATTTTTAAATCTTTATAATTTTGTATTAAAGAGAATATAAGCGTAAATATTTATGCCACGCGACTAATATGTGTTCCAGAACAACAAAAGATATTGTACAAACATATATTATTATTATTTTATACATGGATTATTATTAATATATACATGAGAAAAAAAAAAGAAATCTTATGGGCGCTATATAGCCAATTGGAATCCACAATTATCTTTGATTCCCCTCTATATCTGTTTAAATAAAAAATAAAAAAAAATTATAAATACAATATACACCACTATCTGTACAGTATCATAAAATCGGTGCATATGACAATATATCTTATTTTTAGTAAATAACGCAATGTTTTCTAATTACTACATAATGTATATATAAAACATATTATAAATTAAGATATTATGTTAATTAAATTTGAAGTTTTTTTTAATTTTCTATGCATTTCTGTACCTGTATGGTTAAAATGTTGTTAATTCATAAAAAAACTGTCAAAATCTCCTATTAATAGTAAAAATTAATGATAACACTGATGACGAATTAGCAAGGATTAGAATAAAAGTGTTGTTTTTTCAATTTTTAACTACATATATATATTTGAAGTTAGCTTTCAAGATGCGTTTTTTTTTTGTATTCAGGATCAAAATTCCTAGTTCCTTTAATTTTACGCTAATACAGTCTTTTATACTGAGCTCGTAAATCAACTAGTGGAAAAACGTTACGTTAGCCACTAAAATTACAACTAAAGGTGTAACTTGATATTCGTCGTTACTGAAATTCCTAGTTCTTAAATTACTATTCAACGGTTAGTATACATGAAATCAACGGTTAGTATACATTCCAACGGTTAGTATACATGAAATCACATAAGATTTCATAACTAATTTACGTTTCCAGTGCTCAGCAGTTATGGCATTACAAGAAGCCATTGAGGCATATTTAATTGGCTTATTTGAAGATAAAAACTTATGATGTGCTATTCATACCTAACGCGTTACTATCATGCCAAAAGGCTCGTAGTATTTGAGGCGAACGTGCTTAAATGAATTAATTCTATGAATTCAATTATGTTCTTGTATGAACATATGAACATATTTATATTTACATTGTAGATAAATATCTATCTAATTTTATTTACATATTTATATTATATATTGTCTTATTTTTAATTTCATTTTTCTTATGCTTTATTAAAAACTGATTATGTATGTAACATAATAATACAAGGTTATTATGCTACTTCATTACTTTTATATACATACGTTTAATATATAAATTTTGATCAATTCATGTTTCGCGATAATTAAAAAGAAAAAAAAAACAAATAGCAGAACAAGAACACATTATTTAAACAGTTATTTTTTTCTTCTTTCTTATAAAAATTTAAGATCTTCACCTTTATACACATATGTTACGCAAAATATGAAAAAATGTATGTACATATAAACTGGGGAAATGAATTAAAAATGAAAAAGATCACTATATAAAGTATTATATTTTCACACATATTGGGACCACTACAAACAATATTTTTTTTTTTTTAATTTTATATGGTTTTCTTTTTCTAAATTTTTATTATATTTTTTTTCTGTTTATTTACAAATATTTATATTTTCTTATTGGTACCTATTCAATATTAATGTAATAAAAATTCTCATACATAATAGACTTATCTCATTTCCACATACAGTTTAGATATAAGTATCTTTGTTTTTCTGTTTTTTTTTTTGAGAATTAGTTTTATAAGGCGCACCTGTATTTTTTTTTTAAGTTTTTGTATTTTTTTTTTATTCATATTTTTACCTGTTGTATTTTTTTTAGTTGATCGTAGAACATTGTCATGATCGTTATATTTTCGCGCTTAAAATATATATATTTTTGACTTTCTATTAAGGCTTTTGGCATAATATTATTATTTTTTTTCGGAAAAATTGATTTTTCTTTTAAAATATATATAAAAGGAAAATAAACAGAAAATAAATTAAATTATTGAATATATTTATTTAGTGTAATTATTTTTTATTTATTTTTTTAATTAACTATAATTTAAAAAACAGTTTTACTATTAAAACAATTACCGAAATAAAAATAAATGTCAAATTAATTTCCTGAATCCAAGGTTTTATATAAGAAAAATAGTTTCAAAAAAATATAATTAAAAAAAATTTTTTTTGTTCTTACTAGGTAATCAGTTTTTGTACAATAATTTGAAATTTTTTTTTTTTTGGTTTTACCCAACCGCGAAATCAATTAAAAATCATATAAATATTCAAGTGTCAAGAATTTCACTTTCTCGATTTGTTATAGACACGGGGAAATTTCATTACATATAAATTTAAATTTCGAAAGGGAATAAAATTTAAATGATATTTAAAAACAATAATTAATTATTTTGAAGATTAAAAAAATTAAAAAAATTAAAAAAACAATTTTTCTTTAAGAGAAGTTTTAATGAAATTAACTATATGTTGTTGTGACTATGTTTTTCTGTGACCATAATAAAACTTTATACATTTAAGAAAAGTGTATACCTAGAAAATTAAAATTTTCTTGTAAGTGAAAAAAAAAAAAACACTATTTAATTATTGAAAAATTTAAAACAATTATAATAAAAAAAATAATAAAAAGTACAATAACTTTTATATAATATGTAATATATAAAAAAAATCATTAGTTGTCACAAAGATGTTAGCATTATTGTCATACCAATGTATTTTTTCAAACAAAACAAAAATATTATTCCAATTAGATATTTTTACAGAATATGAATTAAAAATAAACCATATTTAATATAAATTAAACCAACATTGAAAAATTAAGAAAATAATATAAAAATATATATTTACAATTTATAAAAATATCTTTATGTGATCAATTGAAGTAAAAAATCATATCATAGTGACTTATAAATTTGAAATTATCAATATAATTATTAAATTTAGTGTAAAAAAAAATTCTAGAGATTTTATTAAATATTAAATAAAAAAAAAAAGAAGAAATTAAATAGAAATAATAAAATAATTTTCGTATTTTTAAGCGAAAATTTTATAAGTTTAAATTTAAAATTATTAAATTCTGATTTTATTTTAAAACTTTTTAAAGAATTCTGAACTTATTTTGATCATTGTATTTTTTTTTTTAATTTTTATTTTATATAAAAGCAAAAACATAACTTCTTTTAAGGAATCTAACTTAATAAGAATTAACATCAAATTAAATTTATAAAAATGGAAAACGAACGTGATCGGGATAACAATAATAGTTTTAAGTAAGTTTAAATTTTTTAAAATTTTAAATTTTTTGGTATTACAAAAATGTATTTAATTTTAAATTTATTAAAGATATGGGTAATAATTATAAAAAAAAAAAAAATTTGAATTGCAAAGAAGTCAGAAACCTATTAAAAAAATAAATAAATTACAAATAATTATAAATTATTATTGCCATTTTAAAAATTTACTCTTATAAAGATTTTCTTATGCGAATGTTTAAATAATAAATTCATATTTCGATTAAATTATAGTGGAAAGACGCAGTATTATGAGTTTTACACCTGCGTAAGCGATTCTATATTATTCATTAAATTTTCTCAAGAAAGTCTCGTCTAAATAATTTTTATTTACATTAAATCCTATTCAAGGGCTACAGTTTTCTTGGAAATAAATTCCTTGAATTTGAGGTTCTATTTTAATTTTCAGTTGTTTCATTATAAGTTCCTGTTCAATAATAAATTTTAATTTATGTATTTCTTACTAAAATTTACTATAAAATATTAAATAACACAATTAAAAATCTAAATTTTATTTTAGTAATTTTCTATTTTTTTATTAAAAGATTATTCTTTATTTTTAAATTTTATTTTGAAAATGGTAAAAAAAAAACTGTCAGAAATTGCGCTATTTGAGCCATCTTCAAAGGATCCAGGTGGATTTTTTTAAGAAACTATTTAATTAAAAATTGAAAAGCAGATAAAGTAGTTTTTAATAATTTCGCCATAAAGTGCAGTCTAAACATATCTGGAAGTAAAATAAAATGAGTAGATACAATTACAAGCAATACTTGTATTTGAAAATATAGTTCTACGTCTTGAATACTATGTTTTAAACATTTCTGTCAGAGTATTTATTTATTTATGTGGTTTTGTTCAACATGTTGTTCTCAATTAGTTTATGTACTTAGCCTGTGAAGGAGCCTTAATAAAAACTAACAATTGTCAGAAGAAGATGACTTCTTTAAACCATCTTCAAATAAAGTAACTAAGTTTTCGTTTTTTACGCTCTAACTGATTCTAAATTTCCATTACTTTAACAGATAATGGAAGTTGATAATACATTTGAGTTCACGAAATACCTAGGCTAAATTTTAAGGTATTTTTCGATAACCAGATGTAGTCGACTCTCCAATATGTATTCATTATTTACCAAACACCCAAATTTCCATTAAATTTTAGAAGAAGATATATTTTCTGATAATTAAAAATGCATAATATGTATATGTGTTGTTGACAGTGTTGTTAATAGATTTCCAAAATCAAATGCAAGTTTAGAATTTCTTTCTTATCACTTTTAGAATAAGGTATTCTGAATCTTAATTGTGATTTTTTTAACAATTTGAATTAATTAATTTAATGGGAAATTTGAGAATGTTACGAGAAGGAATTCAAAAAGGTATGAAAATAAATCTTACATACAATGTTTATTGAAAAATCAAATATATGCTACTTGCTGAAAAATGTACTTAAAACAAATTAAAACCAACTGTACTTTTTAAGTTTAATTTAGTATAAGAATTTTTCTACTTCAACTGCTTCAACTTAACTTAACGTGAGCTAAGTCGTTCACATGAAACTATTTTCAGTCATCAATCAATATCAAATCTCCTGGTGGAAATGAAACTTCTGATCGAATTAGCTGTTTGTTAACTATAACACAACTAAATAATAGTTTGCCTTGAATAAACAAACTTTTTATTTTGAACATTGGTTGCATTATATTTTGATATTAGAAACCTTTTACATGGATGAATATCCGTCGGCATCAGATTGTAAGACTTATTTTTTACTTGCATATTTTTTGATTGAGAAGAATTAGACAACCAAGCGCAGAGTAATAACATTTAAAAATATTTTCTTTTTCTTTTTATGGTATGTCTTAGGTTCGATTAGAGGTGGCGATCTGGTCGGTTTTAAATAGATCCTAAAGTTTCAAATTTATACCACTAAAACGTTCCGCTGGAGTGTTATGCTTGTTGATCAGATTTTATTAGATTAAAAATCTGAATTTTATTTTGTCCATTTGTTTTCCTAATTTAGAATAATAGCAAACTTTATTAATGAATCTTATTTAGATATAGAATTAGATACATATAAATATCATTTCTTTAAGTAATTAATATTAAAATTCTTATTCTTCAGAATCGATATTGTTCTCTAATTTTAGTCATAGCATAATTTGATAATAAAGTACTAATAGATAATTTATGGATAATAAAGTACTAATAGAATTGGTATGAATTATGCTCGAATGAAAAAAATACGTAAATCCTATTCTCAGATTATATTTTGATGAAAGTCAATGAAAATGGAAATCTAATTTCAAATATGTAAATATAATAGAGAACTGTTATGTTTGATGATTGATCGTATAATTTATCCCCCCAGTATATTTAATTTAATTTTGAAAAACATCAACAGTTTATTATAGCCGCATTGTCATAATAAAGTTTTAGGAAGAACATTGCAAGTAAAAAATCTTATTATTTGGAATCTATAATTTTATAAATTATGATGTAAAACTTGATGTTATGAGAGTAATTCTAAAAATAATGTGAGAAACCTGTCATTTGAGAGTTAGATTTTTCAAATTTATCAGAATATTTTGCTAAAATTTGTGAATAACTAAGTAGTACGGGATATAGTTTCTTATTGAAGATTCCCGTGACGTTAAAATTGTTTTTGGATTGAATTTTTATCTGTATAACACTAAAACTAATGATATTATTATAGATATTTGCGGGTTGTGTATTTTTTGCATAGAATCTAGTTTCAAACAAAAATATACATATCTATATATTTTTGAAATAATAATAAAATCTATTATATTTCAAAATATCTCTTTTTGAGTATCTAATTTTTGAATTTATTTGGAAATGTATCATTCTTGATACTATTATTGACAAATTAATATCCCAACCCCAGCTTTGTAGAAACACTACCTATAATTTCTTTTCCAAAATTTATTATTAATATTCTTTTAAGAAAATTTTTTTTAATATAAAAAAACTATAAATCAATTCAAGAATCGCAAATCATTTTTTTTTCAAATATCGATTGTGATAGAATTTTATAAATTCTTGTAAATGGCAAAAAAAAAAAAATACGTATATTTTAAATATAAATAAATTAACAATGTTAAAAGTCAGATTAGGCTAGGCATAATAATTTTTTCTTTTTCTTCTAAACTTTTTTAAAATAATATTCAACATTAAAAAAAAACAAAAAGCAGTAAGCTGAATGTTAGAGATTTCCATTTCCACAAAATAAAAAAAAAACAAAATAAACATTTAAAAAATATAAAATAATATCTTGTGAATGTTCTAAATTTATTATATTAGATTTTATTCATATATAGAAAAAAATATAAATAATAAAACCAGTCAAAAAAATTCGTTTACATAAATCAAAAGTTTAAAGTGACACATATCCTTTGAATGTCAACATTCTATACATACCGGTCCTTTTTTTTCCAATATTTTATTTATTATTTTTTTTTTGTAAATAGTATGGTATACCGACTTCACTTATAGTTTTTTTTTTTTTTTTTTGAAGAAAAAGATGAAGAAAAAATAATAATATCTATAAGATTAAAGAATATAACATTTAAATGCCTATATTGGAAAGAATTTAAAAAAAAGAAAACAGAAACAACAAAGCTCAATGAATATAACTTAAAAAAAAAATAACTACAAAAAAAAATAACTAAAGGCCATGAAACAGTAAGTAGACCACTTTTATCGCTACTACTATGATAAAAGTTTTGCAATATAATGATTGTACATTTATATAAAATTTATAACTTTCAAAGTTTTATTTCTTTTCAGTTTTATAATAATAATATTTTTTTTTTCTTCTTTTTTTTTCTGCATGGACTTCATCTTCCGAGTTAAAATTGAATAAAGTATCGCGAAAATTTGAAAAAATAAAGATAAAAAAAAAATATTATGTTATAACTTTTAACTTGTAATAAAGTTAAAATATTGTTAATTTGGAAAATTATTTGGTATTATTCAATGAAGTGAATACTTAAAATTCAAACTACTTTTTACTATATTTAATATTTGGTTTAATTATCAATTTTCAAAATACAATTAATATTTAAACGTCAACGTTTCTCTTATTAAAATTAAAATTATCTGGAAGAATTAATTTTTATCCTCATTATTATTTGCTATGATGGTACTTGAAGTTGACCTATTTGAACCTCATCAGTAAAGACTTCTAGTTAAAAAAAGTACTAAGTATTTGCGATAAACTGCCTTGAATGTTTCACAAAATAAATTTTAATTCATTATTCGTATAAATAAAATTTTTATGTGGGAGAAAAAATAAATATAATATTAATAAAAATATATCAATTGATTTTTGTATTAAATTTATAGTGAATGAGAAGATATCAGCGTAAAATGCAATTCATACATATACATTTATACAACATAGCATTTTTAAGCAGAAAAACATCAAGAGGCATATATTATCTACTTTTTACATATATGGATTATCAAATAATATTGATATTTTTAACAAAACTCTTTTAAGAAACAAGATAGAAAAGTGGACAATCAGCAGCAAACTACAGTGGTAGTTTCAATCTTTATATTTTTGTTTATTATTTCTTTTTCTTTTTTTTTTTTAATACAATGTTCCTTTTTTGTACTTTGTCGCTTTGTACATACCGTAAATACCGGTCATATGTAATCGCTTCTATTCCAGAAGAAAATTATTTTATGTTTTTGTTTTTTTTGAAACATAAAATAGTTGAAAACCTATATATTGCGAAATTTATTTATGGCTTTTAAGATGTTTCTAATTTTTTTCAAATTATGTAGGTGCAATGTGCATCTTTAAAATATTAAAAAAAAAAAAAAAAATTAACGATAAAATTTATAAAAATAAAATGTGATGTGGATCGACGATGACCTGAAATAAATTAAGCTTTAAGATCTAGTGCTATGGGGGACAAAAAAAAAGAAAGGTGATGAAAAGTGAGAATGATTGAAGAAAACAAGAATTAAACAAAATTTCAATGAAATTTCTTTCACTAGAACCTTACTGATTAGAGAATATACAACAAACAGTTGGGAGGAAAAAAATTCAGGCAACAGATACTTACGCATTTGCATACTTATTTGTATATGAATAAGAATCAAAATTCATACCATAGTTTACATAAAAGTGAAAATAAACGTTTAAAAAATAGAATCATGCCTCATTGCAACAAATGAATGTCAAATGTTCAACCTAGTCATTATGTAAAATAGTTTAAATTAAATTAAGTTCTCGTTCATATTTTTCACCTGTTGAATTCAGAAAATATTGAAATGATGAAAAATGTTAATAATTTGAATTGAAAGTTTTTGGATATTCCTATAATTACACATTAAGTCAAACAGTAGCATATCATTTTATAAGAGACTATTTAGCTAAACAGTTCAAGAGAAAAAGTAGATTTCGATTTTATCTGTCGAAAAAGTTAAGTAAATTTTCTAATTCTATTTATAAAAATAAAATATTATAGTAATTGCACCACTCTGCTATCATTTTACTTTTTAAATATTTTGCGATACTAAAATGTATCCACATCCAGTATAAATTTCATGAATTTACATTTGTATCTGAAAAGTTAAATTGTAAACATTACTGATGTTGGATGTAGGTAGTTTATGTTTTATATAACAACATAACGTGCATATATGTTATAAGATCCACCAATTTCACCGCGCGCAACTTGAAGCATGCCGCTTTAATTCTTGATCGTCCCATATGCATTTCTATCGGGGCGTAAAATCACTGAATTGTTTTGAAGCGTTTTTTTCCCAGTATTTATCTTCTCTTCAAATTCAGAATTTTCAGATATGTATAGAATTTTTTTTTTTTATTTTTGTTGGTATAATATGGAAAATATATATGAATGCAGATTTCATATGAAAATCTATTTGGATAAAAAAAAAAACCTATAAAGTTTTTAACAAAAAAAAAAAAATTGAGTAAAAAAAATGTAAACGACGTGGACAATATCTTGGCGAATTCAAATTTATTAAAGGTCTAACACGACATATCAGAATTTTTTTTTTCATATGTACATATTCTCATTATATCTGCAAATTAGAATGCATCGGTTACATTAATAGGTTGTAAAATATATTATGGTAACTTATGTATATAGTTGGTGTAGTCCAGTGTTTCTTAACGTAGGGCGCACGCCCCACCGGTGGGGCGGTGGAAATTTTCAGGGGGCAATTATAAAATCATATTTAGTGGAATGCGGCTTTAGTGCAGTTAACGATTTGGTCACAAAAAAAAGAAATCGTCTAGAAATCACCAAACGTGTTGATTTACGGTAAAATTAACAAAATTTACACCAAAAATGAAATTATTAATAAGCCCACATCAAGTGCAATTTGATTTATCTTTTCAATAAAGTCAAATATAAAACAGTATTACCTTTCCCATTTTATTTATATATATATTTAATGTTATATTTTTTCAGAGTAGGGGGGCATTCAAAATCTTTGAGGTGTTTTAGTGGGCCATGAATGAAATAAAGTTGGGAAACACTGGTGTAGACATTTCTGTTCGACTGCAGCTGAGTTCGAGAGGAAAATAAATTTAGCTCCTTGACCTAATCAAAAAAAAAGAATGAATCCCGAATATGAAGTGTTCCAAACATATAAACAGAAATTTTGTGCTCTCAGGCTTATTCACAAATATTTATATAATATGTATAATAATACATATTATATAAATATTTGTGAATAAGCCTGAGAGCACAAAATTTCTGTTTTCAATGTACACCACAATCGTATCACGTACACAAAAATTGCATTACATTATTTTTTAGTTAGACCGATGAATAATATTTTACTTTAACTGTATATGCTTGCGGTTACATAAAACTATTCATATGACGTTAAACAATATTTATGGTTTTTCGTGTCTGAAAATACAAAAATTATCAACTGAGGTTAGAAATAAATTCCTTTGGTTGGCAATTACATTGTAAAAAATACTTTGAATTTCTTTAAGAGAAAAAATTTCATGATACATATTTCTTTATTAAAAAATAACTAAGAGCCTGGAAAGCAAACCAACTTCTGCCACAATGACTAGAAGAGACAGTAATAAAATATAAAACAAATTATGCGGTAATAAAGGTATTTTTAAGTCAAGAATTTCGCTAAAAGAACTCGGTACATCCCAATCCCAACTTATATATTTTTATAATCTGTATAATTTTATTTTGCTATATAGATTTTGAAGTTTCTGTTGTATTTTTTTTTTATTAGCTCCGCTTTTGATCATTTTAAGATGCGTTTTTATTTCATTTTTTTTTTATTCTTTGAATTTTTTTTTTTTTTAAATTGGTGGCGTACATATAATATGGAGCAATTGTCCACTCTCTACTTGTTTTTTCGTTTTTTTTATTTTCAAAGAAAATATATATTCTGTAGCAAGTCTATTAAAATGAACCAAAGAAATATAAAAAAAATAAAAATATACAACAATATCAATAATTTTTTTTTTATTTCGTTGCTTTTTTTTTCGCAAACTGAGGTAGTTGATTTGGGGTCGTTTTTTTTGTTTATTTATGTTCAAGAGTCTCTTTTTTGTGCGTCAGTTGACCGTTTTTTAAATACATGTTTTATATGATTTTATGGTATAGTTTTATAAAAAAAAAAAACAATGCGGGTCTTTTTTCTCTGCGCAAAACTTTTTTTTCCATCAATATGTTTTTCCAGTTAATTTTTTTTTTTTTGCCTTTGCTTAGTTGTATTTATAGTTAATTTATTATCAAATGTCAAATAACGATATCGAACTTTAAACATAATCGAAAAAAAAAAAACATGTCAAAACATAAATATGAATTTATATTAGGGATTCTCTTATTTAGTTTTTATTATTATTTTTATTTTTCTTGTGTTACCAATAAGAAGCTCTCGTTGCTTTAAATTTTCTCATTTTATAAAAAAAAATAAAAATAAAAATAAAAAAAAATTTACGATCGGTGAAAAATTTGACAAATAAATTTTTGCTACAATTGTTAATTCCAGAGAATAAAAAGAAAATTTGTATTGACATATAATATAATTTATGCATTTTCTTTTTAATACTTGTTATTTTTTTAAAAGTTATCATGATTTTTAAATAATGAAGCTAAAAGTTTTCGTCGTATCATTGGGTTGTGTCATTAATTTATTATTTATTTAATTTATTTAGTTTGTTATATAGCTAAAAATCTCCCAAGTTGTTAGTTTCAAGATGTTATATGTGTTGTATACGTCTATACCCTCCTAAGCATTGTCTGTTAATTATTCAAAATTTTAGTTTGAAAAATATACCCTTATTGTGTTTTCTTCATTTTTAGCTTACTACATGTTGTAATTCAACACATTCCGTATTTCTCTATTAATATATTCGTTATGCCTTGTTTATAGCTACCACAGTAAAGTAATTTTTGCATGAATGTTCCGGAAACCTATTCACAGCTAATTTTATCTGAAAGTAAAAAATCAACTGCAAAAAATAAAAAAAATTAAAAAAATGTTGACAGGAAAAGGTATCTGAAAAAAAATTCAGATAGGAAGGAAATGTAATGAAAAACAAACAAAAAAATAATTTTGTGAAGTAATGAAATTTTTCAGATAGCAAAAAAAAAATAAATTCAATTTTCTTAATTATTTGAAAATATTTTTAAAAAATTCTTTTTACGAAAAATAGATAAAATTAATATCTTCATTTTCAGTAAATTTGCTTAAATATAAATAAAATAATAACATAGAAAATCGGTTTTTACGGTACCATTTTTTTAAGATAGGTAAATTAGCTATAAACAAGACATTATAATCTTCAGATAAATAAGGAATCGACAAACTTCTGATTGTTTTGTTCGACTATCTGATAGATGTTTCTTAATCGATTATTAAACTAACAAAAAGTTTATTTAAAAAATTTGTATTAATCAAATTTTGATCCGCTCTCACATAATGTTTAGACATTTACCTATGTAAGTTGTACTGTTGAAAAAATTATATTTTATCATACAAAGTGGGGATCGTGACGATATTACTCATCCCATAATTCAAATGGACAAAATTTTTTTTTTTCGAAAATAATTCCTTTTTTAAAATTCACTATGGAAACAAAATTCACTATGGAAAAAATCTACCATGGACAAAAAATTTACTATGGACAAAATTCTTTATGGATAAAAATTCACTATGAAAAAATTCTTTTTGTAAAATTCTACATTTTTATTAAAATTCAATTCACTCTCTGCGTTACACGGGGATCACGACAAGGACGTGGTGAGTTAGTCGGTCCCCACCTAACCTACTCTAAATTGAAAAAAATAAAGAAACAACGTAAAATATAGGTAGGTATCGCATTGCAGGTTGATTTATATAAATTTTATATTAAAACAAAAATAGGGACAAAATTCTTTAAAAAAATATTTTTAATTAAAAAAATTAAAAAAAAAAAAAAACGCGATTTTTTTTTTAATTTTTTAATTAAAAATATTTTTTTAAAGAATTTTGTTCCTAATGAATTTTGTCTCTAAAGCGGCGGTCACACGAGGCTGGTTTACCAGCCACTGGTCGCTGCTAGTCAGCAGCGGCAGGCTAGCAGCGGCAGCAACCAGCATACGGGAGAGTTCACACAATGTTGTGCAAACTTTAGCAGCTGTTCTGGCAGCAACAATGTTTTGAATCAGTTTAATTTCATTAATTTGAAATTTTTATATTTTGGTCACTGTTTGCTACAAAATAATCAAAAACATTGGCCAGCAGCGCTAGTAAAGTTGAACCGTTCAACTTCACCAGCCGCTACTAAAATCTCTCCGCTGCTGCTAGCACCAACGGACATGACAGTTCACATGGTGCTGGCTGTTAGCAGCAAGCAGCGACCAGCGGCTGGTAAACCAGCCTCGTGTGACCGCCGCTTTATGAATTTTATCCATAGCGAATTTTGTCCCTAATGAATTTTGTCCATAGTGAATTTAGTCCACAGTGGATTTTGTCCATAGTGAATTCTGAAAAAAGTATTTTCGATAAAGAATTTTGGCATAAGGAATTTCGTCACCAACCCTACAAAGTGATCTGAACGATTTTGAATTGCAAGTAGAATTAAAATTATACCATGAAGCAATGCTAAGGCTTAAATATTGTGTAGAAATAAAGCCATCATTAATCGGCAAATAGTATGGTATAGGCAACAACGAAAATTTAAGATATGAAACATTTGATTTTTTGGTTAATAAAGTCCAATAATCCATGATACACATAATTTTTACTATATTATAACAGACTAAATTAAAACATTCATTAGCGATTTCATGTTCATTTTCTATCTATATAATGCTTAAAAATCTATAGTAGTGTGATAAATAAAATTAGTCTTTACTCACATAAATAACACTAATTAATATTCGCATAGTGTAAACTAATTTTTTTTTGATTAAATTTACAGAAAAAAAACTACAATTAGGAACAAATAAGTGCTGACAACAAACGAAAAGAACATTAAAAAGCTTTTATGATTTTAATTCGCACAAAGCTTATTTAAAATTAAAATTAAAATTTTTTAATGATATATTTTGATATGGTATTTTTATTTTGTTTACTTTTAAAGTATCCAAATATGATTTTTTTTTTTTAGCTTAAAAAAAAGTATATTCTTTTTATTATAAAATAGCACTCCCACATTATGAAATATCGACCGGATAACCACCCGTTTGACAATTTCCCTGACTATACTTAAAAGCGCATATATAATAAAGCTATTAATTTCAGTTTTTAACCTTGAATTTTTTTTAATATAATTAATGTTAAAATTATTGACATTTAAAAACATTTAAATTAAAGCTTGTATTATAAATTTAATCAATTATATAACAAAAAATTAGAGTTTCCTGTCAGAATCCAATAAAGTGGCAAAGGAAATTAAATTTTTTTTTTTTTTTAATATAAATGAGAATTAATATGTATAGATTTGGTTTTTGCAAAAAAATAAAAAATAAAGTGAAAAAAAAAAAAATTGAAATAAATAAAAATAAATTTTTACGTTTTCAATTTCAAATAAAATTTAATTAATTTTTGCTATTTTTTTTTTCTTTTATTGCGTGGTTTACAGGAAATTAAAAATAATACTAGCTAAACTTATTAGACTAAATTTAACTTAAAAATTGGCTTAAAATCACATAATATAATTAAATAAATTTATTATATTAATGGTATATTTATTTATTTCTATGCATATACAAAAATATGTAAAAAATCAATTCAAATTATACCATATAAAAGCATTAAGGAAGCAAAAAAAAAAAAGAATATTTTCCCAAGTATAGTCAATTTTAAAAGATATAACTATATGCTTAGCTTAATATTTTAATTTATAAAAATAACCAGATTTTAGAAAAAAAAAATTTCAATCATTGCGATAAATTTTATTATTGGCTTAAGGTTGCATATATAAAATAAAAAATAATAAATTAATTCTGGGTGTCATACAGATCTTTGTTGAATCATTTTTTTGTATACGTCAGAAATATTTAAATAACTCAAATATTTTCAAAGTTCTTGTGTTATAGCTAAAGTAGAATTTAGCTTGGCTGGTTGTTGACTACAGAGCTGTCACTTTCAGTCATTGATGAGTTGAAATCAGCTTATTCAAATAGTCAGCTTATCTAATCAGCATGTGAAAATCGTAATTATGATAAATTCGTATAATATTTGTAAATAAAATACTTTAGATCGCAGTGTTTCTCAACCTCTCTATTCTGTATATTAAGAAAAATATATTCCACAAAATTAAATCATAATAGGAAAAAGTCTAAACAAAATTATATCTCAATATCAAAGTGTAATAATTAATAATCTTTTGAAATCATAATTATAAGTCCCGGTTTTACTCTCTGAGTTTCCAATTCCAAATGAATTTTCTATAGTGCACTGTCAAATAAATTTTGTTTTCATGATACTTCTACATACTTTGCAATGTAATTGTACCAAGTATAAAGCATTAAAATAAGTAAGTCATTATTTTCTTTGTCATAGATAAATTTCAAAACAAAAATATGTGAATAAAAATGAAACAAAAATGTCAAAAAGGATATATTTTCTGTTGCACAATTTTTAATTTTATTTCTTTTCTTGTATCGTGGTACAAAACATGCGAAACCTTAATATTTATATATGAAACCTTAGTTAGAGCAGCGTAAAGTTAAATAAATTAATTTACTTAGTAAATTTTAAAAGTCATTGCCTTTCTTAACACAAAATTTATATATACTGTATATATGAGTCTTGTTTAGTGTGCCAGGGTGGTTTTTTTTCTTATAAAAATGTTTTTAATTCTTACAAATTTACGTTTTCATTTAACATCTCTAAATAACAATCAGTTAAAACGTGTATTCTGACATATGTTTTTCAATTTTAAATCTTCTACGCAATCGATTAAAAATTGCTTAACAAAAATTCTATATTTCTGAAAATATTCCGCAGTATTTATTTTATCTTATTTGTATATCTTTAATTATATGTTTTCCTTGTAAGCTTAATGTGAGGTACCGATTTACAGACGTTCGTATGCATCGGCATTTACTTAAATGTTTGCTTTGCGTATAAAATAAAGATGAATTTATAGATTAGTAAAATATAAACCTGTGAGATATTTTCAAGCACATAGTGCACTTGGTCAAATTGGAAATTCTTAATTTGCGATATTTATTTTTATAAAAACAATTTAAATAAAAAATTATTTATAACTTCCAGTGAAAAGTTTTTCAATTTTTAATCTAAAAAAGAATTTAAAGAAACACATTTTAATTATACATATATGTAGTTTGTATTTTGAATTTTATAGAGGAAACCCTTTTATTTGAAGGAATTAGAGTTACCGAATATTGGCTTTGATAAATTACTAAAAAATTTTTTTAATCACTTAAATAGCATTTCATTAGAAGTTTTACAATTTTTAAAGTAAATGTGACTTAATCTTTAAGAACGCTGCTAAAAAAAGTGAAAATTGTTTTCATCTTTAAGCAGGGGTTGAAGGCAGGTTTCAAATTATCAACTTTTACACAATTTCATATAATTAAATTTTTAACGCCATTATCACACATCAATTACATAGAGTTAATCTCAATCTCATAGACATAGGCAAGACATCCACTCTCTCCTCAGTAACTATGATACCCACTCTATCTTAAGTACATTAATTTGTGAAATTTGTTTTTTAATTTTTCTCGACTACCTATACGATCTAGGTATAAGTACCTGAAATTTTGTTTTCTGAAAGTTATGAATATCTTTCGTAAAGTTTTGAAATTTAAATAATAAACCTCAATACTATAAAATAATACTATTCTTTTGTTAGATGATCCAAATACAGAAGTTTCATGTTATTTTATCTTGAACTTAAAAAAAAACAAGTACCTAAATAAAATATTTTTATTTTTACAGTAACGCAAAAAAAAAACATACTGAAAATCGGCATATTTGGATAAAAATCTTTTACTTCGAGCAATTTATACATTAAGCAATTATAATAAATTTTTAAATCAAAGCTTTTCAATTTAGTTCCTGAAAAAGACCACTTAAAAATTATTCCGTTTTAAGTAGAATCATATGTTTATTCAGATAAATCACTGTAGAACATTAATTTCAAGGATTGTCTTAGAAAGAACCATAATAATGATCTCATCTTAAAATATGTAATCCCAATTAATTTTTCGTATAAGGTTTAGAGCCTGTCTTGTTGGGATGAGATATAATATTTAAAAAATTTCATAATAAGGAAAATATTATAATTATACGAAGATTTCATATTGTCAAAGCTATGATATTTTATAGAAAGATTCTAGATACATAGGTATATTTGAAATCTCCTCTTTTATATTTTGAGCAAACGAAGTAGTT
The DNA here is from genome assembly GCA_964007475.1 of Hybos culiciformis. Classification (NCBI taxonomy): domain Eukaryota; kingdom Metazoa; phylum Arthropoda; class Insecta; order Diptera; family Hybotidae; genus Hybos; species Hybos culiciformis. The sequence goes on along the minus strand of OZ023274.1, from coordinate 90,371,415 downwards.
TATATTCTGAGTTAAAAGAAAAGTGAAAAACGACTTCGTAGTGAAATTTTATCTTAAAACTATAGAAATTCTGTTTATTCCAAACAATATAATCCTCATAGCTCCCTTGCTACACGGAGAGAAATCTAATCAGATATTATGATTATGACGATTGTACATATGCGTAAAGCAGTCAGAGAACTCAGCTCTTAATAACTAATCATAAACCGTAAATATTAATCATAAACAATGACTAAGGGTAAAAACAATCACTATGACTGCAAAATCATAAATCCTGCAACCCAATAATATCGATTTCATTTCTTACGTCTTAAAAGCGAGTAATGGCTGCTATTTTACATAAGAAAATAAAATTTAAGTTTTTTTTATTAATTTTTTTTATTTAATTTTTTTTTATTTAATTTTCATTTATTTAATTTTTTTTTATTTTATTTTAATATTTTTTTAATTTATTAAATTTTATTTATTATATTTTTATTAAATTTACAATTTTATTTCTTATGTCTTCTTCCGGATTCGAACCTGGGTCTTTAGCATTGCAATTCGCCAATACTACCACTCAGCTACGGTATTGAAATTTAAAATGTACATAGAATAGAAAATATAAATTTGGTATACACATTTTCTGTGTGGTGTGTTGGCTATTTGTAATGTTAAGGACGCAAGTTCGAATCCCGAAGAAAGCAAAAAAAATTTGGTTTTTTATTTTTTTTTAGCGACATTACAGAAAATTTAACTATGTACTATTATTTTAGTAATTAAAGTAAATAATCTGAATTTTAATCACCGAAAATAAAATAAAAAGTGAAAAAAAAAAGTTTTTGTATTAATCATAACTTATGACTAGCATGATTAAGCATCATAACTTATGATTTCAGGTAAATCATAAGATAATCACGATGTATAACGTAGTAATTATATGCAAAGATTATTCATCTTGCGCGAAGATTTTTAATCATAGGGCTATTTTTTCGTTATGATTAGGAGTCTATGACTGATATAATCATATTGAATGAAAAGGCATTTCTCTGCGTGTAGTAAAATTATTTACATATGCCTATCTAACAAAACTTTATAATGCGAGGTCAGCAGTTTGAGTACCTACATGAATTTCGGGTATTTTGTGGAAAAATAGAATTCCGTATACCGTGAAAAAATTCAAATAATTCCATGCTTTAGTTTATTACTTATATATATTAAATTTTAATAATATTATTATATTATTAATAATCCAAAGGAAATAAATAATTATCACTGCGCGTCGTCATTAGTTTTAATAACATTAATAAGACAGAATGATTAGTTTTGAGATTAATAAGACAGAATAATTTTTCTCACATAATTAATAAGAATTTATATATTGAAAATTCTGAAAACCAAATTAGATATTTTATTTTTCGCCTACACTATATAAGTACATGCATAATATAATCGAAGCCTAATTAATTGTTCTTTTAGAAAAATAAAAATATGGGGATAATGCAACAAACAAATTTATAAAAAACCTTTCTAAATTTTTTAATGAATAAGATAAATATAACTTTATTAGTTTATAACACCGGTTTACAAAATATATTTTATTGAATCCAAAAAAATTTTTTTTTGATTTTATCGAAAAAAAAAAGCAAATAAAAACTGCAGATGCAAACAAACTTATGTTAAATTATGTTAGAAATAAAAAGATTATAAATACTTTGTTTTTTTTTCTTATATTTTACAAATTAGAAGAGCCTGTTTGCATAAAGGTACCTACATATAGTTAAGGCATGATTTTAGGCACGTGCATTACAAAAAATTTGAATATTTTTCAATGCAGGAAAAACCTATATATATGTTGTTCATATAATTTATATAAAAAATATATATAATATTTAAATCATAATAATACTGATATAACTTATTAGGAATAAACAATTTTTTTGTTTGTTTGTTTGTTTACATTTTAACAATAATATTATTATATTATAGATATATTATGTATATAAGTAATAATAGGTAAAATATTTGTTTCGTTTTTTTTTGTAAGTATATCTTTATGAATAAAAGCTATACATATATTCGCAATGCATATGAGGAAATGTAAATAAGAAATATATGTTTATTTTTTTTTTTTATTATTATTAATCGTGTATCAAAATTACACACATATGTATTATTTTCCATAAGAAAAGTTGTAGTGTAGGTTTTAAATCGCACATAAAATGCATTCAAAACTATATATATAATATTCTATTTTTGTATAAATTATAGATATAAAAAAAAAATATTTGTAATTTTTTTTATTATTATTATTATTATTGGATGCCACTGTTTATAACTAATATGTGTTTTGATGTTCATTGTTATTTGATCATGAATGACAAAATTTAAAGCGCCAAATTGTCTACGGAATCGGTTTTTTATTTTGTTTATTTGTTTTCACAAAACAATAGAGTCTGCTTTCAAAACAATTCAAGAAAAAAAAAATATTTTATGTTACATACATATTATAGATATATACATAAACAAAAATATGTATAGATTTAGATTTATAAACAAAACCTAATTTTCCAAACTCCATATAATCTCTAAAAAAAAAAAATGTAAATATAAAATCTGATTTGTAATAATTAGTTTTTTATATAAATTTTTTGTTGCAATGGAATTTTGATGAAAAAAAAATTAATTTATTGAAATATAAAATATGGGTTTTAGGGTTTTAGGGGTTTTTTTTTTAATAATATAAGAATTTTATACAAAATTTGTTTATAATCTTTATTTTATTGACTGAAAATCTTATTTCAACTTATCCTGATTCCTCAGGAAATAAAAAATCACCAATTCAACAATCAAGATATTTTTCTCCTATTCGCAGTGTATATTACTTATTATCCGGATCGAATAAGTTTAGAAAATTGGGTCATTATCGACTTGAATTTTTATCTGTTATTTGTTTTTTCTAGTATATTCGATGTTTTGTCGATTTGTTTATTACATGCATTATTTAGATAAGATTTAAAAAAAAAACATTATTTGATTAAAATATCAATCTCATGCATTTATTTGGAGGTCTTTAATTTGTAATTCAATATGAATAAAAGCTTAAATGTCATATAGGCCTACGGCAACATACTATGTAGTACATTACACGCACCCTTTAAGAAAATATCCATATCATTCAATTAAATATGTATTTCAATTATTAAAGATTTTTCCTTTCTACTCTGATGATAGTCTTATTGAATAGTTCAATGAATAAAAACTATCAATATTGTATTGTTTTTTCGAATGACATTGAAAATTACTTGATAAACATCATATTTCACTAATACCGATTCACACTTGATTAAAAGTAAATTAGGATAAAATTATTCTTACAACTTTTTTTACTTTGTTTTATAGTTAAAAAATAACAATTGTATATTGAATTTAATCATTTGTCAAAGTTGAGTACTTTTATTTTTCTTCAAAATAAAAATTATTTCATTTTTTTTTGTATTGCTTTCTATCTGAATTTATTCGATATTGAGTATTATTTTAAAATAAAAGTCAAATATTGCTGTTTTGGGGGAAAAAAATGCAACAGACTATGTTTGTATTTAATGGTACTAAATGCTTAATTTATCTTTACATGAACATGAATATATAAGTATATATATATAATATATATAAAAAGGAAGCCCGTTTGTGAAACTTTCGCGCCGGGATCAAGTAGTTATATATATTTCTTATCGAATTCTTAATTTAAGTTTAGAACTATCTTATATACGAAATTATAATGTACATACATATATGCTTTTATTTTATTTTCGATATTTAGCTTTATCAGACATATGAAAATTTGTAGATTTCAATCTGTTTTGCAGCAATGTAATATGTAATATTTTTAATAAATAGAATAATTTATTATATATTTTCCCAAAAATAATTATACTTTCCAAAAATAATTACAAACGGAGCTTATAAAATTTGTGCATTGAAAACATATTATATGAAATGCAATTTTCTGTCTAAACAATGGATAAAAAAAACATATTCATCTAAAATATTTAATCTTCAAACATATATCAAGTTTGATTTTTTTGCATCAATCTTTTTTTTCTTTCTTTGATTAAAGAACAATTGCCTGAAAAGTGAAGATACAAAATTGTTTTCCTTTTGTTTGTTTATTTATTTTTTTTTATTTTGTAAATAATAAATTGAAGTCTAACTAATTTGTAAATAAAAGTGAATAGAAGTACTTGTATTATTTGACATTTTGGCACACGTTGTTTAAATTCTTGTAATTTTTTTTAAACCATAAACTGACAATAATAATATTATTGGGTTATTATGTTTTTTTTCATAACGAGAGTACGATATTAAACATAAAAATAATGTTAAAAATAATAATAATACATATACCGTATTTATATGTTTTATTATGTTGTTCTAATCAAATACGACTGAATGTTTGTCTTCAATGAGCTTAACACTTTTTTCGACCAGCGCCTAAAGAGATTAATTAATTGCCTAGATTGATTAATATTGTGTACTTTTATTTAAACTGTGAAACTAAACGAAAATTTAAAAAAAAATAATTTTGTGTCGAACAGTGTAATTTCTAATAAAATTTAATAAGTTCATTTAGACAAAAAATTTGATATAATTTCTATTCAGTTATAATTTTGCCGCAACAAAAACTTGTTCGTTCATTTGAAAATGTGATAATAGCTTGAAAAAATCATTTCATTCTTAATTTTTAACCTAGAAATTAAAAAAAAAAATGTTTGAATTTTCACCCTTCGATAACTCTTTTTAATGTTTTTTTTTTAATGTATACATATAAATTTAAAAACAAATTTCTTAATTTTTCTGGCACCATCCTACCATATCCGCCACTCTAAACTGTAATATGTCCAAAGATTCATATGATTAATAAGCATAACTTCTAGAAACATATAATAATATGTTATTAGTTTGCGTTTGTTATAAGTTTAAATTTATAAAATAATTTTTAATGCGAGTTTATGTTTTGCAACGATATCGATTATTTCTTTTATATTTCAGAAAAATGTACTTTTTTATTTGACATTTTGGTCTTTCTTCTTTCTTGACTACTATTAGATTTTAACGCTGTAAGATATAATTAATTGATTTGTCAATCTATAAATTGATGATAACACTCAAATAAAGAACTAGATTTTATACTAGAATTGAGTAGAGTATGATAAACCAAAACCCCTGGATACTTTATTGAAGTCGATAAATTGAATGTAAGAACCGGATTATGATGGACTTCAACAATTCAACAGGCCATGTATCTACTATCAAATTGCTATCGAATTGTATCTACTATCGAATTGCTAGAAATAATAACACAGCTTCTGTTTTCATCTTAATTTCTTTAGGTGTATACTATACAATTATGAATACGTTCCAGCAAAGCTTGAAATTATAAGCACTCACATCTTATAGATTTTGATAAATTAATGAAAATTTAATTATAATTGTAGGGTCTTTCACGAAATTATTTAAAAATGTGTTAATCGACCCATCCAAGGAAGATGTTGATAAGTCGAAAATCATAGTTTTGAGAAAAACGCAATTTAGTTCAAAATTTGAATAAACAGGATGTTTATGGTTCGATTTCAACGAAACTCACGGCATATGATAAAGAGCTTGAGCATGTTTAGGAGACAATTTCTTGACTCTTTATTCAAACTAAAAAGTACTATTTTTTACAAAAACAACTTAATGCACTGCACTGTTTTCATTAATACAGATTGGTATGTCGAGTTGTAAACATAATGAAGTAATTCCCGCCTTTTTTGCTGTCACACTCCATGTAAAATGTTGCCAACTCTATTTATAACCGATTGGATTATTTTTTGTCCAAGTAAAAAGTTTATAAAATCCAACTCCGGGTTGACAAGTAAGTGTAAAACTGTTAAGAACTCACCGAAAGTTTTGTAATATGTTGACAACTCTAGATACAACCGAAAGAATTAAAAAAAAGTTCGTGCATTAAATTGATAAATCTATATAACAATTATTTAAAAACTATTTTGTAATGTAAAAAGTTGATAACTGCTTTTATCAACTTTATGCAGGCAGATTTAAGAGCTAAACTAACAATGCATTACGTTGTTTTTGAACTTATCTCAGCGATAGTTTTGGTTACAAAAAAACCGGTTTTTGATTCAGATAGGAAAATTTATTAGCTTACGTATTACAACACTCCCGTAAGAAGTTGACAAGTCGACTTATCAACATCTTCCTTGGATGGGTCGACATATTTCTATCTAAAATTTTCTTCCGTTGGTGAAGAAAATATTCGAATATTCGTCAAATTATTTTGCCCCAATTAATGCACAAGTTGTTTGTAACTTATTTAAATTCATTTAATTGCACATTTAAAAACTGTTTCACAAATTTTTACATATTTTCTTGAGTACATTACCTATAAATTACTATTTTAATATGGGTAAAAAAAAAAGAAGAAGATATGAGTTATAAAATTAAAGGCAACAAAAAAAAATAAAAAATATGTATCTATATTATATTTAACATTTCAATTTTAATATTTCACGCATAGTTTAAAATTTTCCAGTCACTGAGCAAAAAAACAATCATTTAACCTTTCTTTTACTTATGAAAATTTAAACAAATTTGAAAAAAAACAAAAAAATTAATTGCAATTCAGTTTATATTAAAATAAATTTCTATTTAATTATCATTATTTAAAAAAAATTATAAAACAAAATTCAAAATTTAACTTATTTCTTAATTAATTTGAAACTATATAATATATAAAACAGTATATTATTTAAAAAAAAAATGCACATCACTAAAATTCAAATACCATGTCCAAATAAGACCAATTAATCAGTATATATACGCATCATAGCAAGGAATTTCATATAATATTTTGATTTAATTTAACATTGAAGTTATTTAAAATCGCGTTTTTTTATTACATTATTTGTGTTAAGTTTGAAGAAGCGTGAATTCAAAGGAAATATCGAAATTCTATATAACATACAATGTAAATATTTGTATACAATATTGATATATACGGATTGAGTAATGGAATCAAAATTATTCGGCACAACATTTTATTTTCATTTGAAGAACTGTTTTGATTATGGTTTTTTTTTTCGGTTTGATTAAAATAACTTGTCTCAGCTAAACTTAACACTATGTGTTGAAGATTTACACCTACTTCTTAATTGATGGATATCGATGAGGCGCATTTTCATAATACGGAATTTTGGTAACGTGTACGCTCCGTAACAACGCCTTATCAAACAACATATTAAGATTTCAGTCTGGATCACCAAAATCGTTTAATTCCTGACCGGAATAAATAAATTACGATAATTTTTGAACTAAGCATCTCCAGACATCGTTTTCTTATCATTTCTAAGTAAAAAGTTGGAAGTCAACTAAAAGCAAATATTAAATCACAGAAAAGTACAAAAATTATCCATCCATAGATGAAACTTACATTATAATTTCATAATAGAATCAATGTTCTAAAAATATAATTCGGGAACTGTTAGAACTACAAGTGTTCTTGTAAGTTTTCTTACAAAATGTTTATCAAAATCTTTGAAATTTCGGTTGAAACCTTGGTTGTACCATGATCTTTCCGAAAACGAGATTGCTAAATACACGACCAAGTCCCATGACCAAGTCAATAAGTTTCAAACTGAATGCACTATACAATTTGCTTCTGCTATCAATAACCTACAAATTCTTCAAAGCTTTTAAATAATAAGTGGTCAAAAAAACTATTTTATTTTCTTTGAATTCATATAATATTGTGGAATTAAACGGCACGTGTATTACAGTACGCATAATAAAATGAAAAAAACTAAAAATAATACTTCATATATTAATAGGTATATATAAAATTTAAGCTTTTAATAACAAAAAAAAAAATGTTTAAAAAATAATTCAGGGTATAACAATTTATGTTATCAAAAGTTCAAAAGTTAACATTATGAAATTATGTTGTACATGCAGTAAAAAAAAACAGTGTTTATTATCTTTTTTTATCAGATTTAGAAAAAAGCCTGTTTTAATGAACAGTGTTACGGTTTTTAAAATAACCAAATAAAATTTGATAACACATTTTGCAGGTACGAAATGAGTTTGATTTGAAAAACTGCACGGATTCTATGGAATTGGTTACATCGTATCAGTAGATGAATTATGTACATTGTGCTATAATACAATTATTTCTTCTGAAGGTTAGCAATTGTGATAAATCAGCGAATTTTTTATTTTGTTATATTTCCAATACATTTACATTATAAGTTGGACTTTTAAGAGATGACTCTATGTTTAAGAGCTAAATATTTTTTGAATTCTAAAAGTTTGTAAGATATAATCGTATAATCGCTCCAAATGAATATGTACTTTTAGTTAATGTCATTTCTAGGTACCAAAGAAAATTTATAATTCTAAGTCTAACGATTCTGTAGCTAAGGTATTCTTAGTTCAAAAACTTAATATTTCATGTACAGAAATGATATTAAGACAAATATTTTGTAAATACAAAAAGAGTATAAATTTAATCATGAATCTTACAGTTTCCTTCCTAGATAAAAGACCACTTTTGTTCTATATGCAGATCAATGAAGTGAATAAGACTACCAAGGAAGAAATTATATTTTAAAATAAAAAAAAAAGAATAATATATCCTAAGATAGTAGCCAGCTTTTGCTACGCTCTATAAAAGTATAAAAATAAAATAAATAAACAAAAAAAAATAAGACATGAGCTTGAAAAAACTACATAAATATCACATTTTAAAGTTCTGGTTTATTTATTTATGAGTTTAACCGGCATGGACAATATTTTATTTAACTTTGTTATACATTTTATTTTTTCTTCTTAAATTGTGGAAACAATAAAAAAGTTAAAGAATCTGACACAGTCTACATTAAATGACCAAAATATTTATTCCTAGGTATTTTTTTTTTGTAAAATATTCTGAACTTTGTTTTTTTTTTTTGCTTTACAATTTTCGGTAAATGGCGGCATCACTTCAAAAACTAAAGAAACTGGCAATATTGTAAAATTTCCTAAGAACTTTTTAATATTATAACAGTAAGCGAAACGAACTTATAAATAATCTGGATAAACGGAATTTAAATCTTATGTTTTGCGATTTCATCTTATATTATATTCTAAAAAAAAATAAAAAATAAATAAATATAAATAAATAAAGAAAAACCAAGAGATTATATTTGATTTTTTTTTTTTGATTTAGTTATCTGATGCTGCAAATTGGCATTTATTTTTGAACCGAATTAAATTAAACGAAAAAAAATAAAAATAAATATTTCTCTATAGTCTATACTAAACTAATTATAAGATATTTAAAATTCATGAAAATAACTAAATTATGTTTTTTTTTGTGGATGTATCTTACACATTTATATGTATAAATTTAATGTGTTTAGTGTTTGGTTGGACATTATTCATGGCGACTTTGAAATAGTATTAATTATCAATCAAAGATTAAAGTCCGGTATATCAAAAAATATGTATCAAAATATAAAAAAATATATATAAAGCAGTTCAAACGATTGGCACGCTGAAGTTGGAGTTAAAATTAAGAATAAGCCAGCCCTTGGATAACAGCATGCGATGATGGGGAAAAAATACTTTTTAACTTTTGAAATGATATAAAAGATTAAAAAAAAAATTTGTCGCATTATGAGTGTTCCTATATATTTTGAATATGAATAATTTCTCTTGAAATTTTGTAATGATGTCAAATAAAAATCCAATTGCAAGAAAAAAAAAAACATTATTTTATTATCGTTAAGAAGTCATTCAATTGTTTCTGATCAAAATATTATAAACGTTAAACAACATTATCATGGTCGTCACGATTTGTTTCCAAAGCTTTATAACACTTAGTGTATATAGAGAAGTTAGTATTTCTTATTTTAGAGAAGTTAGTAATCAATTTTAGAGTTTTAAATATAAATTATTCAATTAATTTTCAATCTACATTATGCATAGATCTAAGTATAAAAAATAGTTATATCAAGAGAAGAGAATTAATTCTTTTCATTGCTAAAGAAATTGAATCCATTGCAAAAAAATGATTTTTTTGATAAAAATAACATCACATAAAGTAAAATTTATTATTTATTAAAACGGATTGGCGACTTCAACAGTAAATAAATTCCAGATACTGTTAAGTTCCGACACGTGAAGTGGTTTAAGAATTTCAACTTTTGTTTTTATAAAAACTGAATTCCGAAAATTTCAATTCTGATAACATTGACAGAAAACAAAAATGAAAAATATTTTCTGATGGACAATATGCCATCACATCGATTATTTTTTTTTTCTCTTTCAAGTTTATATGATTTATAAAAAATGCATTATTTTTTATTTATATATTATCATTTATCACTTAAGAATTATAGTAAGTGACTATTATTTCATTCATTAATATTAAAAAAAGAAGATGTAAAATCAAAAAGTTCACTAAAACCTGAACTTCAATTGATTAAATTTGTTAATAAAATAAATTTTTATAAATACCACAAACATGAAAAGTTTGCACCTAAAAAACATTATGCCAATTTCGTTTTTAATTTTCCATTCCAATGCAAGAAAGAAGTTAATTTTTCACATATGTTTTTTGTTAAATTTCAAAAGAAAATTTCTTATTTTTGGGTGGGACAGTAATTGTAGCCATTTTGACATAATATATATAATATGTGAATTAATAATATAAAATATTATAATATATATAATTCAGAATTTTGCATTGCAACTTAAAATATTTTCAAACTGATGAATGGCGTTTATATTCACCAAATATGAAAACACATACAAAAACGACAAAGATGTTATAAAAAGTAAATTGTTGAGAACTTATTTTGGCGTTGATTACAATTATTATTACTCCTGTGTACAAAAAAAATAAAATCATATTTGTTCGATTTTAACTTTTCTTATATTTCCGAAGATGTGATTAAATTTTGATTTGTGGAGAATCATGTCTACTTTTTGTTTACTTTTTAAAACATTATTAATAATAAAAAGTGTATCAGGTATATTGAGACATTGAAAATGAAAATATGAAAACACTTAATGGATATTGATTTTTTTTTTTAATTTGTAAAATTTAATATTTATACCTAAAAAGGTAATCAAAGCGGTAGTTAATGATTCAATTTTGATGTCAACATAAATAAAATTATTATGTTTTATATTGACATCTTTCTTAGAGCGGTTTTTTTGTTGCGCGCTAAAAATCATCACGCACAACAGAAAAACATTATTTAATTGTCACTTCGAAATATTTGTAACATTAGTTTTCTCAATGGAAAACTCATTCGTTAAAAAAAATATATATGTGTTTATATTAAAGAAAAACTATTGAAAAATGCGTGTAAAATAAAAATAAAATGTATAGGTACTTATCATTTTTCAATGTAGATACATAATTTTTAGATTAAAAAATAAAATTTTAGTTTTTTTTTAATTAGGCGAAAAGAATATTGTGGATACACTTTCATAAAAGATAAAAAAGAAAAAGTACAAACATAATTTAATGATTGTCCAATTAAGATAAATTTTGGAAATTGATATTTCAAATATGTACGCTTATATGTTTTTTACTAACAAAATTGTTAATAAAGAGCGATTATTAATACGATACATGAAGCTACAAATGAATGTAAGAACTTGTATAGAAAGTTTAAAGGTTTTTCTGCGCTGCTGTATCTAATGTTAAAATTTAAAAAGGTTGTTCTTGTGATCATTTTATATATAAGTACTACCTGTATAGTTCATTTTTGCCGGGTTTCTTTAGATTTTTTTTGGTTTAATGGAGTATACGAAATCTGGTTGCCGTCTGTTAAGAAATTTTATCTATAAAATGTTCGTTTTTCAAACTTTATTTGTTTGACACTGTAATAAAGAAATACTTCCCCAAATCAAGATCTAATTAGTGCTGGAAACCTCCTCAAAATTCAAAAAAATAAAACTCGCACTTCAATTACAAAATTCATATTTTATTTTATAAATGACTGAAAATTTAAGCTAAATATCATAAAAGCTAAATATCCAAGTTCATTTTCTTTGCAAAATTTTGTTCTTAGATGAACAATCACACTTTGTGTCTATTCAAATAATTTTTTAATAAAATTTTCTAATAAAAAAATATTTTAATTTTGCAAAGAAGAAAACTTTCCAATAGTAAAAAATTATTCAAATATCTGAATATTTTTGTTCCTTCTGTTTTGTACTACAAGTGAATAAAAATCAGTTCAAGTCTAGCTAGGTATATTTTTTTTTTTTATAAACAAAACTAATCATTAATCTGGCTTCTTACTTTTTGTTTCTCTTTGTTGTTATCTAACCACAAAAATCATGATGGTACCAAAATAATAATAATAATAATAACAATAATATTGAATCTACCTCAGAAGCCAATTATATATTTTTCTAACCAAAGAATAGATTCAAAAATCTTGTATTATTTTGATCCCTTGCTGAGAAAATCGTTTATTCGATTGATTCACGATTTTATTATGTTAAAATATTTAAAACATATTAAATTATTTATATTAAAGAGCAAAAAAAAAAAATTAAAATATTATTTAAATAATAATACATGTAAAAACAAATTGTTGTAATTTGAATTTTGATATCGTAAATATTTTATTTTTATTTTTTGATTTCTCAGAAAAGAAAAACGAAGAAAGTTTTATTAGCTGATTTGTTTTTCATATTATGTACCTATATAAATTTATATAGCTAATAATAATCGTATATGGCATTTATTTTATTCTTCAGTTTTATTATGTTTTTGGGTTTGGAGATGTTATTAATATTATGGTTTTCCTTAAATCATTTAGTAGAAGGTAATACCGTTTCTTCAATATGAAAAATTCTTTCTAAAGTTTCTTTGTAGTCTGACATTTCTCTTCATATAAAATACATTAAGCTATAGATAAAGTGTGAAAAAAAAACTTAAATTTGTTACTGAAATTGATCACATTTTATAATTTTTGTTGTATATCATGTACCACAAATGTTTTGTCATAACTTTTGCCTGTTAAAAGAAAAAAAAAACTAAAATATAACATAATTACGATATTTAAAATTTTTTATTTGTTTTCTAGATGTTTATTATTTACATTCTGATAGACATTCCTACAATTGCTCGGAATTAGTGCACTACGAATGAAATTAGTCAATAATAATGATAATAATAATAATTTCTTATCAATAACAAATTTTCTTATCACATCGTTCACAAGTGTAAGATTAAAATATAATCTAAAATTTAAGTGCTACTGATCTCTTTTCATATTTAAATCAAAACGAAGTAATTTTGTTAACGTCACTTCAATATTTATATTAATAGAATATCAATATAATTTCAAAAAGTTTAAATTTATGCAGGGTTCAGCGATAAGGAATTAAATAAATAAATAATAAATATGTTAATGGTTAATATTACTAAAAATTTCTCTATTTGATTAAATTTTTGTTTAATAAAAATTAGAGCTTATTATGTATTACGTATTCTGTTTTCATTCTAGTTAATTCCAAATATTTATAAAAATCAAATTGAATAAAAAAAAAACTTTTTGGCAATGGCTTAGGAGTTGGGACTGTTATACTAATGAGGCAAGACGGTAATCTAAGGCTCTAAAAATGGAACACAACACAACTTATTTATACTTATAGTATTTCAATATGAAATTTTGCTCTAGGTGCAGGCCCGGTCCTAGCTGATTCGGCGCCCTGTGCCGATTTTGAAAATTGCGCCCATAAGCATAGTATAAGTCATTTTCACGTCACCATTGAGGTAGACCAGGCCTGGGCAACCCAAAACATAAGCGAGCCAATTTTAAGAAATATCAAAAATTAAAGAGCCGCAAATTTCTTTAATAATTATAAATGTATATGAGAAAATCAATATATTTAATTTTTTATTTATATACCGTTTTAAAATATTAAAAATTAAATAAAACAATAATTTTGATTTATAATTACGAATTTTCTACATTGTTCAAAATATATAATTCTTCAAAATTAATTGTAATTTTAATGATGACCCCCTTAATTGATTTGTTCAATTCTCGTCCGTCATTGAAACACGATGTTTATTTTTACAAAATAATAAAAATTCTTTATTTGTAGTTTACAGTGGAAAAAAAATTCTTGATTTGTAGTTTAGGGTGCAAGAAAATTCTTTATGTGTAGTTTAGAATGAAAAAAGTTTAGGCCGGGTGAAAAAAAAAATTTGTCAGAATTGTTCTTCGAGCCGAATGCAGTGTAAAAAAAAATTATTTCCGGAGCCGAATAAATTTATGTTATGAGCCGCATGCGGCTCAAGAGCCGCAGTTTGAAGTCTGAAGTAGACTATACTAAAGCCCTTTTTTTAACGAGGTATTCCCAGTAGATCTAGTGCTAGTCCTCAAATAAATATACATACACTAGGTAGAAAAAGTCTGCGTACGGGCTCGTTTTCTTATTTTTTGTTCCACATGTTCCCAGTTTTTCATGTCATTTAAAAGGACTCTGTAAAAAAATTTAAATTTTGAGAAATATCAATTTTTGGAAAAGTCTGCGTACAGCCGGTTTTAATGCCGCGTCTCAAAAATTAACTAATAATGCCATTTGAAAGGCAATTGAATGTAGATAATTTTGCGCCATATAATTTTATCCCTACGATAAGTGAAAGTGTCAAAAATCGCCTTTGAAAATCATAAAAAGAAGCGGTTCTAACATATTTTCCAGCAGTTCTGAGCTATTCCTATGACTTTCAAAGACAATTTTTGACACTTTCCCTTATCGTACAGATAAAATTATATGGCGCAAAATTATCTACATTCAATTGCCTTTCAAATGAGATTACTAATTAATTTCTGAGACGCGGCATTGAAACAGGCTGTACTCAGACAGTTCAAAAAATTGATATTATTTCTCAAAATTTAAATTTTGAAAAAAAAAATGTTTTCACAAAAAAACTTTTTTCATAGAGTACTTTTAAATGACATCAAAAACTGGGAACATGTTGAACAAAAAATAAGAAATGAGCCCATACGCAGACTTATTCTACCAGGGGCGTCCGCAGACTTTTTTCCAGGGGGAGGCAAAGCTGAAAAAAGTCGAATATACTCCTAGTCGAATAGTCACCTTGAAATTCCCACCGCGACAAGGTAGATGCAAATCGAGAAAGGTTTTTTGTTTTTTATTGGTTTTTTTTTGTTTTTTTGTTTTTTAGTTTTTTTTTTTTGTAACTTTTTTTTTCTTTTTTTTTTCGTTTTTAAAATTTTTTTTTGGTTTTCTTTGTTTTTTAATTTTTTTTTTGGGTTTTTTTATTTATTTTTATTTTTTAATTCTTTTTTTGTGTTAAAATAAAGTTAAAAATTTTCATTACAAAGAAACAAAAAAAAGCAAAAGATTGTGAAATTGTTTTGAAGTTTCACAAAAAATCTCCGTGTAAGAAATTTTAAAAACTTAGTAGACGTTGTTATTTAATTTTTGTTTTATTCCTTCTTCTCTTTTGATTTCTCAACTGACATTTCTTCTTTGACGATAACTAGACAACTAGAACTGAAAGGTATGTTTCTATCGAATTGATAAAAAATGGTTTTTAAAATTTTATTCTTCCAATTTCCAGGGACGGGGGGGGGCAGCTGCCCCTTTTGCCCAACCCTGTGGACGCCCATGTCGTCTACTTAGTGTATACCAAAAAAAAATATTTACATAAATACTATGTAGCACAGTAGTCAATTTCGAACGGATTTGCATGTTCTTGACTACAAATCGATTGGCGCCCTATTCGTTAGGCGCCCTGTGCAAGTGCACATCATGCACATATAGCAGGACCGGCCCTGTCTAGGTGTACCTAAACTTTTAATGCGAAAATTGATCTATTTAATTGTTGAACAGTGTAGACAATTTATTAATATAATTAATTAAGTGTGGTTTAATCTTATCAAATACGGTAAATTTTGTTTATTTACTGGATAATACCCACTTTTTGGCCGCCTAATATCGCTTATCTATGTTAATATATGTCAAAAGACCTTAAACTCAAAACTCTCTTACGCACTTAATATTTTGAAATTAAAATAATTTAAAATTATTTCAGTTCTAAAATTATTTTTTTTAAATGGTAACAAAACAACACAAACTATTTTAGACATAAGAGCATAATATATTTTAATAAGTATATTATATAAAAATAGAAATTATTTATAAAACTTTTTTAAATGTCTTGAATTTCTTCGTATTTTTCTTTTTTTTAATTCGACATCGTACTTTGGCATCAAATCAAACTTCATGCAAAAAAAAAGAAAATATTACATTCCGCTAAAGATTATTTTTAATATGGGCGTTAGACATAATTATTAATAATTTTTATTAGTAGATATATTTAATCTGAAAGATATTTTTTATATTCAAACTGGAAACTTATGAAATACATTGCTTCTTTATTATTTGAAAATAATTTACTTGAGATTATTGTTTGTCCTAATTTCAAGTTTAGGATTCATCAGAGTGATTAACTTGACACCTAGCATTGACAATTAGAACTTTAATTTAACCAAATAAAATCTAGATTTTGATGCTATGAAACTTATTTTGTATTGAAATTGCCAATTATTCATTTGCTTGTTATGTTTTTAATTTTGATTATTTTCCTATTTCTCTTTGGTCTTAGAAGTTGCATTACCATCTATTTTTTTTTACCAAGTACCATACCTATAATCCATACCTTTAATTCTCGAATTAAACTTGTAGATTTAATATGTTATAATATTAACATTTATAACAATAATATAATATCAATAATTACAGTATTATATATATATGTAATAAGTAGAAATAAAGAGTTTAAGGTCAAAAAGTTTATAAGGAAATGTTATATACTTTTGTTTTAAAAATTTTTTATAATTTGAATAAGTTCAATAAATTTATTTCGATTATGTATAAATAACAAAAAATTCTTAATAAGAAGGGAATAAAATATTTATTCCTGTATAACTTATCAAATCTTCATTTATTCTGTTCCAAATCTGAATAATATTTTATTTACACTACACTCATTTCAAAATTTAATAAACTGTACACCTAATCATTTACAAAAATTTTGACATTAACTGTTGAGTACGACGTATTCTAGGAAATGATGTAATGTAATTATGCATGATGTACTTCAACTAATTTTACATTTTTGCTGAAAAAAAAACTAATACGAATTTAATACTCCTTCTCAAAATGCATTGCGTCCAATACGACTAGAATTATAAAGTTATATAACGCTTTAATAAATAAAAAATCAAATAGTTATTAAAATTTACTCACAAATTATTTTTAAATTTCAGTTCGCCGCAACATCAGCAATCCTATCACAGGCCTATTTATCACGATGAATACGTATCACATTCAATGCAAAATTTTTCAGCATCAAATGCTTCCGGTGGCGGCTCTCCGCTGCATAACAATGCATCATCGCCTCAACAACTTATAACTCATTCGCATCAACTACAAGGAATGTCACATTCTATGTTATCAACGCACAGTCCATCTTCAATGGTACTGGGGAGTACACCGCCAACTGGCGGGCAAATTATGTCACAAAGTCCAATGTTGGCCTCACCGTTAATGTCGTCACATTCACCGTTATTAAATCCAAATTCACCTTTACTTAGTTCAAATTCTCCTTTAATATCGGAATATTCACCTTATTCTAATGTTATACCAAATCAAATGGATGATAATTCAGCGGCAGCTGCTGCAGCAGTAGCTTGGAGCTATGGATACCAAAGTGAATTTTGTGCCACAAATTACAGTGTTTTGCAAAGGCAATCTTATGGTGGTGGAGGCAAAATTGGAGCAGCAAATTCACTTAAAAGTGCAAAAGAAGCACGTATAAGGCGACCTATGAACGCTTTCATGGTCTGGGCTAAAGTTGAGCGGAAAAAATTAGCAGATGAAAATCCTGATTTACATAATGCAGATCTCAGTAAAATGTTAGGTAAGTTTAGTTATCATTATTATGTATTCCTATGTCATTTATGGGAATAGTCCATATTCTCAAATTTATGCAGAAAAATTAACTGAAATTTGATTTCAAGATTTGAACTATAGTTAAAGTTATTAATTTGAAGGTTCTGTACTGGTGTGCAACCCTGCCATTGCCACTTATTCTTTCAGCTTTATAACCCTTATTGTAATTGTACTCTTAAAGCCAATGTCCAGTAATTCTGAATAAAGAAAGATTAAGATTTACTACTTTTCCTCAGGCTGCAGCATCTAATAAGAAGGAAAAACAGCTCATTTTAAATTTTAGGTAACTTAAAACTTTAGTTGTGACAAAGGTGTCTCAAAAATAAACTATCTTAAATATAAATTTTGAAAACGAGCCCAATACTTCATTTATAAGGTATACTATTCTAGTTTTTTAGTGATTCTGGTGTTTTTCTTTGTATAAAGTATCTATTTATCACCCATAGAATCGCCCCATATGTTCTTGAGAATGATAACACAAAAGTGTGATACTTTGATGTAGGAAAACAATTTTTATAAAAGTTTGAATAGGTAGATACAACAATCTTAATAAAATATTAATTGAAAGAGAAAAAAAAAACTTTCATTGAGTATAAAAATTTCATTTAATTTATTTTAAATTCTCATTTATTATATTATAAATTAGTATAATACTCTGCTACTGCTTCAACATTATCATTTTACAATTTTAAAATACCTATAAAGAAAAAAAAATATTAAATACAGGTAGCTTATATTTTACTTCTATAATTGTTAATTAAACACACAAGTGTAATTTTAACACTAATTAAAAATATCTATGTTGTTAATTCAAAAAAATTAATTAAAATATGTATATAATATAAATATTATTGTCTCATTTTGGAATAAAAAAAAACATTAACAAAAAAAAAAGAAGAAAGAATAAGTTAGAAAGATAATGATTTCATAGATTTATCTCTTTTTGGTTGATTGAACATCTCATTTTCGCATAAACTCCTCCTCGTGAACTGATTGGTTATTTTGTTTCATTTTTTTATATATTTTTTATTTATGCATTCAATGTTGTTTGATTATATCAAAGTGAATGGATTGAAAATATATGTATATATTATGTGTATATATATTTATATATAATATATATATTTTTGTAATAGCGATCATGTTTTTCCTTTGATTATTTGATATTTTGCTTTAGTTTTTTTTTTTACATAAATTTATTTATTTTTTCTTTTCTTCGTTTTTCTGATATATAAAATCTTGTCAAGCAACTATTTTTGCTCCCATTGCTATGTAAAATGTTCTCTATCATAGAGTTTTGGATATCTTTAGCTTTTTTTTTTTTTTTTGAATTTATGTAAAAAAAAAATATATTTTTATTCCGTATATGGATTAAAGGAAAAAAAACAAAAAATAAAAATAAATAAATAAGCAACATGCAAGATGAGATATTATTTTCAATGAATGTAAAATAAAAATAAAAGAAAAATTTTTATAAAACCTGTTTTCGAAAAATAAGATCATCGGTTTGTAAAAACCTCTTACAAAATTTCTAGGATTTACTAAAAATTAAAATTAAAAATTAAAAAATTAAAAATTAAAATGATTCAAAAATATTGTTCTTGAAATTTTGTTTCAATATTTTGTTTAAAATTGAATATATCTGTATCTAATAAAAAAAATATTTGGAAAATCTTTATTCTGTTTTTGGGAAACAAAATTTATTAAGTACGTTTTGGAATATCTTACTATTGGATGTGGATTTTTAACCTTCTATTATCGTTCTCTGATTTCAACGACCGTTCACACTACTAAAAATTGTATAACTTTGCTATTGTTTTATTTCATAAATAAATAATTTTACAATCATAATTCGTAAAATTAAGATTTATAATTTGAATATAAATTAGGGCTCCCGCACTCTAGTAACTTTTTTTATAGGCAACTAAATAGTTGAGCAATTAAAAAGTTATCTGAAATTTTTTTCACCGCGCACTAGAAACTAAATAGTTGCTTGCAAAATCAAAAAAATTAAAAAATCACCCAATACGAGAGGTTACATGTAAACTAATATGTTTTATTTCCGTGATTAAAAATTGCTGCAAAAAAGATGCTAGTGAGCGGAGGGTACTAATTAATATATAAAATAATTGATTAATAAGTTAATAATTTTGTAATCTCTTTTTTTTATGTTGGCATTTCAAAAGCAGGGCTTATTTTCCGCAAATAACGTACTCTAGGATGTTTATGGCACTTTTTGTAACTACCAGCTAATCCGATGAAGCTAATAATCTGAGAATTATTTTATTTAAAAATTCTACAATAATTCAAGAACAACTCACTATTTAAAAATGCTCCTCTACTCAGTACATAATACAACATAAAAATTTTCTAGTATTCGAAAAGAGGTTTGTTAAGAAAAAATCCAGGGATGAATTCAAATAATTTATTAACACAGCATCGTTTGTATAAGATTATTGGGGCAAAATAAACGATATTGTTATGTGTGTAAAAAAAAACTTTATGCGTTGTTTATAGCTACCACAGTATAGTAATTTTTGGAGGAATGTTCCGGAAACCTATTCACAGCTAATTTTATCTGAAAGTAAAAAATCAACTGCAAAAAATATAAAAAAAAAATTTTTTGACAGGAAAGGTATCGTAAAAAAATATTATGATAGGTAGGAAACGTAATGAAAAAGAAACAAAAAAATAATTTTGTGAAGTAATGAAATTTTTCAGATATAAAAAAAAAAAAAAAAATTCAATTGTCTTAATTATTTGAAAATATTTTTAAAAAATTCTTTTTACGAAAAATAGATAAAATTAATATCTTCATTTTCAGTAAATTTGCTTAAATATAAATAGAATAATAACATAGAAAATCGGTTTTTACGGTAGCATTTTTTCAAATAGGTAAATTAGCTATAAACAAGGCATTACAAAAAAGATATGTTTTGCTTACAAGTACAAGCATTGAATAGGAATTTTTTGAGTTGGAGAAGTTTTATCCAACTTACGTATGAGATATAACGTATTATCATCAATATTCACACGTATGTACGAACTCTGTGGAAATGCGGTCGGGTTTGTTAACGGTCGGGTTAGTTCTAATAACTGAATAAGAAAATCTTGTTACATCTTCATAAAGAAAAACAATATTTTAACAACTGAAAAAATATTTTGTATATAAACTGACTTTGCACTATTTTCTTCTTGTGATTCATTAGTTACTTTGAATATATCAACGCCTTCATATTCCTAAGAAAACTTTTATATTTTATCTATAACAAAAACAAAAATCGTACAATCAATAAAATAAAAAAATTGCAAAACATTTACGTTTATATTAAAAAAAAAAAAAAAATTTACTCAAAAATGGAACTTGGAACAAATTAATAATGTGTGTTTTCATTATACGATTGAATTTTTTTTTTGTTTATCCAAAAATGTAAAAGCGATATTCCTGAATTTTAAGAACTTTAATAAAAATGCAAATTTATTTACACATTTCAATTGAATATGCATATTATATTCCTTTTTAGAAATTTTAAAATTCCGACTTAAGTCAAGTGTTTGAAAATTTTAAAATATTACTTATGCTGAATTTGTTTAGTCCCACAAGTTGACATTGATAGTTTCTAGCAATAATATAGACAATATTCGGAAATAAAAAATTTCAAAAACTTTTTATACGAATTTTTTTGGTTAAATCCATTTATATTTACAATGTGTACACATGAATAGGAGCTGTGCCATTTTTTGAATAGATATAAAAGTAACAAACAATAAAAATAAAAACAAGAAGTTGTATAAAGTTTCATATATTACGAAATAATTGTCATTTTATTATACTATTATATATTAATTTAAGAATTTTCAATTCAGAATTCCTACGACACTAGAGCAGGTCTGAAAGTTTATTTAGCAAACAAGATATCAAATCAAGGGGACGATCCTTATCCCTTACAAATCCAAACGGGTAGTAATAATGATTGAATTTTATATATCATTCAATAATATCATATCATTAAACATGTAATGCGTACATTTACAATACATTCTTATTTAATATATGTTTAATATTAAAAAAAACGAGTGTATCATGTGGTTGACGATAGAACTTATTGCTCGTAAACGAAACCATTTTTTTACAGATGCAACATTATTCATATAAATGTACGCATACGTTACGTAGGTAATTTAGGAATCCTGAAGTCGAGATGAGACGACCTTTTAATAATTAAATAAATTGAATGATTTTACTTATTAGACACGAGAAAT
The DNA here is from genome assembly GCA_964007475.1 of Hybos culiciformis. NCBI lineage: Eukaryota > Metazoa > Arthropoda > Insecta > Diptera > Hybotidae > Hybos > Hybos culiciformis. The sequence goes on along the minus strand of OZ023274.1, from coordinate 90,349,116 downwards.
GAACTATTTCAGTTATAAATCTTGGGCATACGAATTTAAAATACAATTTAAGAGTGCCTTTAAACGAAGAGCAGATGAATATGTATAAACCATAATTTAGTTGGCTGTTAGCATAGATTAAGAATACAGAAAGATGGGAAGCTTCATACAACATTATTTTTGGTATTTTTAAGTCAATGTGTTAGTAAAACAAAATAAAATACATGATAATTATCAATGTATGAAAAGAATTTTATTTAGTTTTACTAACACCTTCACAATAAAATACCAAAAAAGACTGAAAAAATGTTGTATGAAACTTCCCATCTTTCTGTATTCTTAATCTATGCTGTTAGTTAGCTGTTGGATATATATATAGTATTTCTTTGTAAAATATTTGAAGATTATGGATTATTTATTCATTAAAATAAATTATTTTCTGGAAACTTTTAATTTTTATAGCGATAACTTTTATATTATAGTTCATATATAAACTTCAGCTTAGTTCTTAATTAATATGGAATCTTTTCTATTATATTCATTTATCACAACTTCTTGCATACACAATGTAAGATAACTATGTATGTATACGATTATTACATGAAGTTCTTATACACTAAAGTTCTAAATTTGAAACTTCATCATGTAAAATTACTAATTATTTAAAGTAATTAAGATTACTTGTTTTTTGTGAACTCGCCTCTTCGACAAATCAAATCCTTTTAATATTTGATATTTTTGCGAAGTTTGTTTCCCCAATATTACAAAATGTGAGTAAATATATGGATATGTTTTTCTTTTTGTACAATTTTTCACTCTTTTATTGTAAAAAAATCTTCTAATGTTCTCAAACTTCATATCTGCAAAAACCGATTATGTAGATCAAACTATTTATATTTTTTTTTTTTAAGCAAAGAATGTTGTAAGCCTCAATTCGGACTTGGGGTCCGCTTTTCGATGAAAATTGTGGTATTTAAAAATAAATGGTTTTGGTGTGTGGTTACGGGTGTATATGTATAATATCAAAATATTAATTATGTAAAAAAAATTTAGCATTAAAAAAAATTTTAATTTTTGCCAAATAATATCCTCACCAAAAGAAGTTTACGAAAAAAAAAGGACAGTCGGGAAAAATTTACTTTTTGATATTCTTTTTACACTTGAAATTAAAAAGTCATTCTTAAAAAAATAAAAAAAATAAAATAAAAATAAATAATTTAAATTATATTTTGATATCTTGGTGTCTCATCTTTTTAACATATTACATTTTTTTTTAGAATAATTCAGTTTCAGAAAATATATAAAAATGTTGTTGAGTAAATATGATAATTTGTTTAACGTTCTGCTCAAATGATCTCTCAAGGGATCGTCACTTCCTGTCAATTTTTTTTTTTATATATATATAATTCTCTGCAGTTTATTTAATTTTTTTAATTTAAATTTTTTAGAACATATTTATTTAATGGAAATAATTTTATCGCATGTAACCTTGAATTGACATTGATTTAAATTAATCTTGAATAAATAAATCTAGAATAGAATTTATTTTATTTTTTTTTTAATTTTTCTTTTCTGACACAGATTTATCATTCCACATAATATACATAACTAGAATTTTCTTTTCATTATTTTGTCAGAAAAGAAATTCTTTGATTGAAAAAATTTAAGAGAAAAATTGAAAAAAAACAAATTTCAATAAAATGTGAAGTTTTGCTTATTTTTGAATTTTTTTTTATAAGTAGGTTTATTTGTGAGTTTTAAAATATTTTCACAAATTCACAGACAGTTTAGAATCGATATTGACGATAGAATATGCAATTTTTGTAAATGAACGTGATTCAAGTGTTAAATTGCAACATTAAGATTAGAGAATGACGTTTTTGTTTAAAAATGTCATTCAAATATTTCTTTAAAACAGAATAATTCAACTTAAACTTTAATGTAATAGGGTTTCGAAACGTGTAAATATTTTATGGTTCCGTACAGAATTCATCTTCTTAGAGTTTTTACAAGTTGAAAAGTTGAGTATAGAAATTCTGAAAGACTCTTTGATGTTGTTAAAATGCAAGTTTTTAAAAACTTAGCTCATACACCTGTATAGCGAAACTTTCAATATGTTGAAAGACCAGATAAAACAACATTCAACCCGTCTAAATCATGCTTAAGTCTTTCATATGAAAGTTTAAGAGGAAGTATTGATTGTGAATTATGATCTACACATATCACATAGAAGCGTATATGAAAATTATCATTCTTTGATATCTCTTGTGCTAAATGAATAATGTTAATTACTTAAAAGTACAATTAAATTGAAAGTAAAGTTCTTATAAATGTGCACAAAATAACTGCAACCAAATAGTAAGTAATATTATCAATATAACGGCTGGATTTTAATTTAATATGCAACTTTTCTTTTAAAGTTACATGCACAGTATATGTAGAAATTTTTATTAATTAAAATTTGGATTTTTATCACCTAATAATGGGCAAAAGCATGATAGTATAGTATAGTGAAAATAAAAAAAAAATATTAATTTTAAATTTATTTATTTTCAATCAAAAAAGGTATTGCTCATATTTTTTTTTATGGTTTTGAAAAACCCCAATAAAACTTCAATGTGAATTAAAGATTTTTAAGAAAAATTTTGTAATTAGTATTCACGGTGTTGAATTAATAAAAATAAAAATAAAAAATAACGGTTAGAAAATTCATTTTACCTTTTTTTTACACTTAAAAAAAAAATATGTGTATATATATATACTCTTGGCGTCGACACAGGAATGCAATTTTAATGTCATATGCGCGGTTAAATTATTTTATTTTTAATTTTATGTGTGTTTATATAAAATACTTTATTTTTCTAATAATTCAGTTTCTTTAAGAAAATAAAAATTTTGTTTAGTTTAATTTTTGCGGTGGTCTTTTATTTATCACGTTTTCTTAGCGAATTCTTGTTATACATATATTTATAAAAAAAAAAATATAATTTCAATTTTTAAGTTTTTTTTTTTTTGTTTCAGGAAGAAATTCTTAAATTGATAGTGTAGAATATAATATTAATAGTATTGAATATATTTTATAATAAATTTAAAATAGTTTTAATAAGCCTTGAAAAAATAAGCAATAATATGACTGAAAAAAAATGATTCTGCATAACATTTCTCTATGTCGTTTTAACATCCAAAAATCAAAAATGATAAAAAATGGATTATTCAACTTAGCCTCACTGAAACACCTAAATAGAACCAATAGTTTCAGTAGTTTAGTAGTTTTGCTTGGTTATATATATCGTACACATAAACATAACACATATAAGCAGGCCAAAATGATCAAAATCCCAGCAAAGAAAAAAAGATATTAGAAAAGTAGCTATTTATCAAATAACTATTATCAAAATCAAAATTTTTCTTCTTTTTTAACTAGAATTATTATTTTTAAACAACATTTTTAAAATTTTAAAACATTGCTGTCTAAATTTTGAAAAGCTTTGAGTGCGGAGGTTTCATATCATATTTATTATTAAAATAAAAAAATAAAACTTTCAACATTTTTTCGCATAAGTGTAGTCAAATTAATGATTAAGATCTTTTGAAGAAACCATTATTTTGAAAGCAAAACAAAATACTAATTTTCATAATAATAAATAATAAAAAAGAGAAATATTTTTTTTTAATCAATAATTTAATGTTAAATCAAAATCATTACGATAATGATGCACAGAAAATTGATCAAAATTATTCAAAACACAGTGCCAATAATAATAATAATAATAATAATCCCTTTATGTCATTTGTATTCAAAACACATATAATGCACACCTTCCGGACCGAAGCGTGCCTAATAAATACATAAGTACTAAATTGTTATGTTCTTTGATTTGTTTTCAAATTGTATATATTTTCATATGAATACCGAATGAGCAATATATATATATATATGTACTTAATGCATGCAACTCAAATCTAAAAACTTTTTTATAAATATGTATAATACATATATATATATTTTCTTTCAATTCATTATAATATGCGATATATTTTGATTTACAAATAAAAACATGAATCAAGTGCATTTTCTTTGTTTTGATATTCAAATTTTTGAAATATATTATGCGACAAAAGATATTCATAGATGGCAATGGGTGACTAAAACCTTATTATATTTTCGAAACAGGATAATTATTTCTTGTTTTTGTAAGTAGGATGCAACAACTTTCGAATACATGTACATTAAATTAAAAAAAAACTAGTAAAGTAGTCTTAGAACTATTATATAAAAACTAATCGTATATATACATTCGATTCAACTCAGTTAAAATCTATGAGAATTCTTCTATCTTCAATTTGAAGGCGGTGTTAGATATCCGGAAATTTAGGAAATTTGTTTGTAAACCAAATCCTTTAACCCTTTAATTGTTCTCAAGAAATGACTGCAGTTAATAGCTTCAATAAAATAATTTGTAGTCTTTTTAAAATTTAGATTTCTGAAAACAAAGAACTAAAATTAGAGAAGAACCCCTTATTTATATTATATAGACAACTATTTATAATAAATACTTCAGTGTGTTTCTGACTTGGAAATTACGCAGACCGAGATTCTTACCCCAGCACGTTTAAATATGTATTTAAATGCAAAATTATTTTCCTAAGAAGTTCAAAATATACTGTTTTAATATAATGCTTTTTAAAAAGTTATTATCAACCTTCAATTGGAGAAATTTTTTGTGAGGTTTATTAATCCATTAAAAAATCATGAGTATGGTATTGCACATGACTTTATTATAATGAATACAAAATTTATTCTACCACGTACCTACTAATTTTTTATACAATCAGTAGAAATAATGGAACTTTAATATTAAAAAATTGTTAATTTCTAGAGATTTAGGTTCTGTTACGAGCCTGTTATTACCTATTTATCTATTATTTTGCATTAATATTCTAAATGCATTAAAGAGTTAGGTGGCTTTATAAACTTTTAACATATTTTTTAATCAATAATTATATACAAATTTATCTTTGGATATATTTTATTATGAAAAAAATATACATATAGAAAGCCGGCAAATCCTTTCAATTGAATGGAAATATCACGAATATGTTTTAGTTAAAAGAAAAATTGTAAGTTTTAAATGTTAATTATAGGTTTTTAAGTTTTTTTTCAAACTACATTCGAAAATTTTATTACGGGAAGGTTGAATAAAAATTATCTGAATGTTAGACGGCAGAAAGACTCGAAATCTAGTTATGTCCAAAAACTTTTAATAATATGAATAATTAACAACAAAATAAGGGACCTACATGTTATAAACAAAAGACTTAGGACACAAACTTCATATTTTGAAAAAGTGGATCAGAGCTTATTCAATTCAAATGATATTTTATAAATTCCAGCTCTTTTATATTCATTTTAATTGACTAATTTTATGAGTAAAAATTAAATAGAAAATTTTAAAACACAAATAGCTTATTTAGAACATATTATTAAAGAAAACAAAAAGTATGTAGTTGCTTGAAAACACTTAGCAAGGGCTAGTTTAATATAAAGCTAATTTTGATGATTTTTAAAGACAAAAAAAATACCTATACATTACTTCTGTTCTTCTTCAGATGTGGTTAATTAAAAATCAAATCACGCACTTACAAAAAGGTGAGCAATAATGATTTCTAGGATAAAAATGAATTATTTAAATAAATTTCTGCTGTAGGTTAGCTATATGATTTTATTAAAATGTTTTAAATTTTTTAACATGTCCAAAAGTTGACAATTATTTTATAATAATTAATTTTATCATGATATTTGATTAAATCACAATATGAATAAATTGAAAGTAGCATACTTTTATTAAAAATTTTGATAAAATAGAATACCTATAAAACTGTTTTCCACCACTACAAAAATACGAAACTGTACAATTTTTAGCACAAAAATTAGTAGTCATGATTATAAAAGAAAGGGCTTAAGCGAGTCTAATATTGTCAAGTTTACTGACTATAAAAATATTTTTTTAAATGTATTTTTAATATCTATACATGATATATATTATATACTATTAATAAAGAGAAATAATCTCGGAAATTACTGAAATGATTTCTAAAATTCTTTCATTTTTAGTGTCCTAATATACTCTGAACTTCTGAAGTATCAAAGGCTACTTATTAGATTTTTTTTTATTTAATTAAATGAATCAATAGATTTCCTGTGGCGACACAAGGATTTACAGCTAATTTATGATACTTCAGTTATTACAACCAACAAGATGATGTTACTTTTCAAAACATTTTTGTTGCTGCAAATTTTAGTCACCCTATTGTTCAATAAGCCAAAAGATTGCCCAAAATAATAATGAAGGACACAAAATTTTTTTAACGTTTTTATCATTTGAAGTTTTTACAATCCATGTGTTTATATTTTAATCCTCAAGCATGCAAAAGAAGGATATTTTAATGAGTTATATAAATGTAAAATTAGAACATCTGAGTTGTTTAATTGGTTATTAACATATATGGTAAAATATTTTGTAATACTTAAATTTCTAGGTCAATTCTTTGATTTTTATTTATTTTTTATTTTTCCATTATTTAAGAAAATTAATTTAATTTTTGGTCTCATTACATAGATATACTATATTTATTTTGTTTTTTGTTTATGATAATTATGTGTGGTTAAATTATTACGAAATTTTTTTTTTTTGTTTTCTTGAAAGAAATTAAAAGAACGTTAGATTCTATTTATATACATAGTTAAGATCTTAAGATTTTTTTAATTAAATCTAAAATGGAGTGAGGTCAACGTTTTTATTATACATACACCATAGATATTATAAATTAAATTTCTAGAATAATAAAGTATTTCATTAAGCAAAAATAACATATATTCTTAACAACCTCTTTTAATCATTCAAATTTTTTAAATAAAATTATAACGTAAAAAAAAAAAAAATTATGCTTTTGCATGTACCTGAAATGGTAAAAAAAAATCTGTCAAAAAGATACGTAATTTATGTACTAGTTTGTTAATTATAATTTTGTTTTTATTAGCGATTAAAAGGACAATGATTGTCCGGATTATGAAACGGAACCAGTTGTCCTGAAAATGTTATTTATAACCTTAGAATAGATGAGCACAGTTTTTGGTTGCTTATCTGTTTAGCAGCAGTCAGTTGCAGTACTAAGTTTTTCATTCATATGTTATACTTATTCAACTGCAATTTAATTGTCGTTAATAATTAGTTATTAATGTCTAACTGAATCTAAACTGATGACTTTTCTCAAAGCCTCGTCATTTTAACAACTTTTTATTTTCAGTCATATAAAATTTATAATTAATTAAATAATAATTTACAAGTTCGCTTAATATCATTATCTATACAATGGTCACCGTAAACTTATGTCTCATTTTGTCAAATTGCTATTCATATGAAAACTTATACATACACGTATGACATACATATATGTATGAGATGTAATATTCATTAAATTAGAATAAAAAAAAAATTAAATAAATTTAAAAAAATATCAAAACTGTTTCATGCCAAATCTATTGTTTTCAAAGTTCAAAACACGCTACAAGTACTATAGTTAAATGTGATGAAATTTTCCCACAAAAATCTCCCACAATCTGATTTTTTTTTTTATTTTTTTCATTTTTTTTTTATTTTTTTATTTTTTTTTAAATTTGATTATGAGCATTTTATAATTATAAAAAATAATGTTATATGTTATTTAGGATAAAAAGTTATAGTTAAAGAAGTTAAATTGCTGTTTCATAAAATATACGTATATAAATTTAATTCATATATGAATTATATATATATAATAATACCAAAATTATATTTATTATGAACACATATACGCAGGCCTATATTAGAAAAACTAATTTAATGACATTAATATTGAAATTAATATAGTTTATTAAAAAAAAAAATTTGCACATAATGAAATTTAACTATCCTGTTATTATTTTGAATATTAATGTCAAAAATGAAATAGTAGATTATTGAATATGTAAACTAAATTTGTTATTAATTAAGAGTTCTGTATACACAAAAATACATTGACACGAGTCAATACTTATATCACGAGACCGAAGGTCGAGTGATATAAATTGACAAGTGTCAATGTATTTTTCTGTATATAAAGAACGAGTTGTATAACAAATTTTGTTTACATATCCAACATACTGTTTTAATGCGTAGGGGAGAGGTAGTTGCAAAGAGAGAATATTTTTTCTTCTCATTTTTTCTCTTTTTTTTTTTTTGTATTTGGCTGTATTGAAATATTGTTAGAGATATTTTGTTTGTTTAGGTATTACGTAATATTCAATACGAAACATCTAAATGATTTCATTATTTACGCTGATGCATCTAAATTTTTTCATTATATACGCTGATGCATCTAAATTTTTCCATTATTACGCAGATGCATCTAAATGATTGCATGTGTATTGACGCATATAATACTCCATTTAGTGATCTAAATTCTATAGCACTAAATACAACATAACGATCCCCAACGCATTAAAATATATTATTAGAGTTTTGTTTTTTTGTAGAAGAATTTTTTTTAATTTGAAAATAATAATATTTTGTTCATATGTTTAATCAATTTTAATATTTTAATTGGATATTTGAGATTTTTGATAAATTCTAGAAATTAAATTTAGGTTATTTGCTTGAATTTTTTAGGCCTAATTATTGTTTTTTATATAAGTAGTAGGAAAATAGCTTTTCAGTGTGAAATATACTCTCGCTCACTGGATCTAGGCATCTAGGGTCAACATTTATTTTCATATGCAACATTTTTCTCAATGAAAGAGACCTCTTCTCTTATACAAATTTTTGTATATATAAAATTACTGTTTTTTTTATGCCGCGTCCCATCAGAAATTCCATTGACAATTTAATTTAATTAATTTTAGCTTTTTGAATTTTGAAACTCCTATCAAAAAAATAATACAAATTTCTTAAAGTTAAAAAACAAGCAAAAATTGAATAAAACAACAATAAATATCAAAAATCAACAATTAGCTAAAATAAGTAAATTATTATTAAAATATTAAAAAAGATATAGCACTAAAATTTAATTGGACAACTCGCAAGTTGGATCCACAAATATAAATTGTGAACCGAGCTCACACTTACAAGCTTTATAGACGCAAAAATGTAAAATTTCCTTCAATAGTACAAAACTTAAAATATAGCAAAATAATCAAATCTTCCTTCAGGATTTCAACAAAGTTTCGTTTTTAAACATTAACTAGATATTGAGACATATTTTCTCTAAAGGTTTTCTATATGTACTTTTTTTTTAAATACTTTTAAAAATAAATTTTGAAGTATTTTGGGAATTCACTTTTATTTCGATTTCCATTTTAAACCTGATTTAAAAACGTTTGATTGTTGAAGTACATAACTTGAATATAGTGATTAGATATAATTTTAAGAAGGAAACATTTAAAAACAGAATTTTCTTAAAAACTATAACCAAAAAGTACGATATTTTCTATGCAGTTTTATTTTCTACCACCATATTTTGTTCATCATATTTTTAGAAAATTATTTCTAAGTTAAGGACACCATCAACTCCTTAACTGCAAAAATTCGATTAATTTTGCCCTAAAATTCGCATTTGCAAGCATTATAAAATTTATATTTTATAAACTAAGTGATGTCTTTGTATTTTTCGTTCAAGAATAATTTAAAAATATTATGGTTTTTTTCTTTCATTTTCAAAATGAATAAATGGTTCGTTGAAGATGTCGAGAAAGTATTTTACACTCATTACAGTAAAAAAAAAATAAAAAAAATTATGTATAAAATTTTTAAAGATTGAAATAATTTTTTTTGTATAATTTTTTATCAAAAAAAATTATTATTATAATTTTTTTTTTTTGCATAAATTATGATAAATAACTGTATTTAATTTATAAAAATCATAAATTTAGTTTAAAAAGAAAAAGTATGCATGCAATAATGACATTATAAACAATTTATATTTTGTTTTTGAGTATTTTTAATATTTTTTTAATTTAATTTATAGAAAATTATTATCGTTTTAAAACAGGGAATAAATGATAGAAAATTATATTTAGAAAGTTATGAAAATGATAATGAAGATAATTTTTCTTTTTTTTTATTACACTTAAACATATTACATCGAAATATGTTCGAAAACTTTTGGGGTATAACTGATATTATGCACATTTTTCGGTTTCATATTTCTCCCTCATATTTAGTTTTTTTTTTCATATTTGGCGAAATTATAAAAAGTTAAGATAATGGTTAGACCAAGCCTGGGCAAACTGCGGCTCATGAGCCGCATGCGGCTCTAACCATACATTTTTGTGGCTCTAGAAATCCCTTACTTTATAAACAACTTACGGCTCAAAAAACTAGTAATTCGTATTCAAATTTTTCAATTGGTTATTACAAAATTAAAAGATTTTTTTTTAAAGAGCAAAATAAAAAAACTTTTTTTTTCTTCATTTAAAATTCAAAATTTATAAAACCTACTATAAATTTTTGAATATCGTTCTTGTGTAAATAAGCAATAAAACCAATGTAAATAAGCAATACGTATATTAACAACAAAATATGGAATGTGATTCCAATTCGCTTTGGCTGGTACGGCTCTATCCCTTTTGATATTTTAAAATTGGCTCGCTTAGTGCTTTGAGGTGCCCAGGTTTTTTTTTTTTTTAAGTATAAATATCAATAAAATGTTCATCTAGTTCTTTATTCGGACATATGAACATCTACTGAACATCTACTGAGCTCCCGAATCTACTACTGGTAGAATGTGAAATAATATTTCCTTTTATTATACAAAATTCGTACCTTTTTTTATATTGTCTTTATATAATTTTCTTTTTCTAAACTTCCTTAATAAAAATGTTTAAGTAACATGTAACTTAAAAATAAAAACAGTGAAGAAACTAAAATGTTAAAATTTTTTGGTTCATTTAAATTTCTTATAGTATGAATGTTGTTAAAAAATAACTAAAATGCATGGTAATATTAATAAAAAATGTTATCATTATCATATTAGGAAGATTGATATGCAGGTACTAACTTATACTATATTAAATACAAATATATAAAAGGGTTGTAGGGTGAATAAGTCAGATTCTCCTCAATTATATTGTATTTTATATTCCACCAAATTATTGTAGTAAGACAGTGTTATCATTCTATGAAAGGGAAAGAAACACTAAAATTTTACTTTTTTTTTGTCAACTTTTAAATTTTTGATTATTTTGATAATTGGTTAAGAAAAAGACCTTAACTTACAAACAATTGTATCCTAAAATAGGTTTTCTGATCTGTTTTTCAACATTCAATTACTTAAAACTCGTTTTGACAAAACAAACCCATTAATTAAGACAGTTTTGTTATTTCCAGCCAACGACTATAAGAATTTAGTTCATGAAGTCTAACAAATCTTGCGATTTAAAGTCTTATTAAATGCTGGGAAATTTTGAAAACGTTCAGTATTGTCAAGGCTGGATATGCATTATCATAACAAAAGTTTCAATCAAAAAATGATTAATTTTTTTTTAAATATTATATGTAATTAAAAATTAATAGAAAGAACTATTAAAACTTTAAATCTTGCAAGATTTGGATTTTTTATGAAATTAAGTTATTTTTATTTAAATTGGTGAAATTTGCTGGAACAGCTCAAAAATAGCGTACCTAACCTGCAATTTTCAAAAGATAGTCTTGTTGAACGAGAAAATAGAAGAGAATAAAAGTATCTATAATTAATTTAAGGAAATCCGAAACATTTGTATGTGATTATTAGAAGACTTAGTTTTTTTTATATAATCACTCAGTAGAGTCAGTACATACATTGTTTATGTACCCAGTATACATATGTGATGTCATGGTAAACTAAAATAAACATTTTAATAACCCATTGCATTTTATACAAGTGTTGTTTCAGCTGTTCTGCATCGATGATTTTGCATGAATATTTAAGAAAGTGTGGGAAAAAATTTTCTTAAAAAAAAAATATAAAAAAAAAAAAATAATAATAATAAATAAATAAACCCAAAACAAAAAATTATATACGCACTTGTTTCTTTTGCATTTATAATTAAAAAACATAAACTTTGTTATAAAACATAAAAACTATAATAATAATAATATTAAGTTTACTATTATACATTATACACATACCTCTATAGTCTATATACATTATATTTAAGCATAATAATTTATCTTTGTATGAGTTTTATGTATTATATTTTCCATTTTTATTGTATATGTATTGTATATTAAATATTATAAATGTAAGCAATATTTATGTTAATTTCGTAATTATCATAAAAAAAAATCTTAATATTAAGAAAATGTTGCTCAATGATTTTTATGATAAATTCTATTCAAAAGATGATTTACAATCTATACCTGGAATAATAATGAAAAAAAAATCTCAAATAAAATATAACCCATTTCATATTGAACTCTAGAAAATCGGGGTGAAGCAAAACGAGAAGGTGGAATCGGGAAGAGGATGAAATTTACTAAATTCCATTTGCATCGGATCGGCTTGGTTTTGGAATAATTTTTAAAAGATTATTTATCTTTTATGTATTTACCCATTAGCATTAAATACTTTTAACTCTAGGATTATTATTAATTAATTGTTATTAATTAATTTTATAGCCTGTATGGCCCTTAATAAGGCTCTGGGCTGGGGCTGAAATAATCAAAATATTTTTATATTCATGGGCAAATCATGTAAAGTCATTGTAATTCACATGTAAATATAAAAAAAGCGTAGCTCGTGCATCTAAGAAAGATCAAGTTTTTTCTGAGTTCGTATTTTAAAAATTATCTTTGGAATCGGGAAAGATCATTAATTTTTCCATAATTTCACCCAAACTATTCACATTTACTTACAAACTTTATATACATCTAGAATGTATATTCGATTAACTGCTGTGTCCTAAAATCTATTAAAAAAGTTTTTTTTTGTTTCATGTTTACAAAACTTCTTGTATACTTAATAAAAAAAAAGAACTTTTTAATTTAACTAATCAATTAAAAAAAAAAAGCATGTTAACAAATCAAGTGTAAAAAAAACATATAAAAACATAATTAGCTTTTTGAAACGAATATCCTCATTTGCATGTTTTTTTTCTTCTTTAAGATATTTTTTAAATGATTTGTTGAATAAAGAGCTAAAATGACCAATAGTGGTTCTTTACGCATCTCATTTTTGTGGTCAAAGATTTTTATTATGCTACTTTTTTTTGTTTTGCTCATATTAATAATGAGAAGTCGCGTGCCATATCGTTAAATTTATTTTTATTGAAATCATTTAACACATTAATAACAAACCGCAACTAATTTTTATCTTTATAAAAATGAAAAAAATATAAATAAAAACGGCAACAGAGAAAAGGAGCAAAAAGGCGCTCATAAAAGTGCTGTACATACATAACTTTTAACTTCTTTAAGGTTAAAAATTTCATATAAATTAATGTTTTTAAATTGATTCTGACATGTTTTAATACAATATCCATTAATTTGGCAGTTATAAATTTAGAAGAAGGGTAATGAAACATGATGCCTTAACCAATTTAATATCACACAAGAAAAATTTTTATATACATACAATTCGTATAATTCACTCAGCATGATTTTATTTTATATCACACAAAAAAAAAAAGGTTTAAGATAAATTTAGGAACTGAAAAAAAGGTAAATTACTTATTTCGAGGAGATTTCGATTAGGGAAGTACAAATGGCTATATATAGTTAATTAATGATGAAAAGATATCAATTTCCTCCTCTAACTTCTTCTTCTTTGTAATCAAGGAACATAGGAGATCTGAAATCTGTTTGTAATCAAGAGAATTAAAGTTTATTATACAATTAGAGTTTAAAAGTTGAACTATGGCCTGTAAATGTAATCAAGTTTAGGAATTATCTCATGAATCTACTACCATCAATTTCCCATGTTAAAATATTTTCGAAATCAAGTAACAAACGTTAAGCACATTGATTAAATGTAATAAACCTAATATTAGGAATATTCATTGATTTTAAAACGGCAGCTGAAGATATTGTTTTATATGGAAGTTTGCATGAAACCTAATTTTTATAAGAAGTACCTAGTCTGTCATATTTATGTTCATTGACGAGCATTATATGCACCTATATAAAAAATAATCAGTAAAGAGTGAAAATTATAAATTCTTAAATATCATTACTAAAATATGCATGGATTTCCTTATAGATAATTTTTTTATAAATTATTTTTATAATATTTAAAATAATATTTATTTCGTTCGATAATGGCTTGAATACAACTTGAAGTTATAGTGTAATCATGATCATATTTCCCAATTAACTTTAAAAAAGATCTTTTCTTAATTTTTTTTTTTTTTTTATTATTAAAAGTAGCTGATGAATTGTAAAAATTTAAAAAATAAATTTAATATAAAATATCTGCATATAAAATAAAATAAAATGCATTTACGTGAATGAATTTCCGAGTGAATAATAAATATTTTTTTTTTTATTGTCATATAAAATATGCACATGACCAATTCATATTAATTTTTTATGTCATTAATGATATTTTTTTTTTATCGTTGCGACTCCTTCTTCACACCACCGATGATTAATATTTATTTTAATTTCATTTTTGTGTTTTTTAATATTATTTTGACGTTAGTGCCATTTTTTTCTATTTCAACTAAAATGTTTTACTTTATGAAGTATACAAGAATATTGAAGGTAACACTTATGGTTCTAAATGATTTCTTAAATTATGAGCCCCTGTTATATCGTATTTGCAATTAACGTCAGTAAATCGTATAAATAAAAAACTTATTTAAAGTATCAACTGCACTCTGGAAAAATTTTCATACAAGCTAAGCACAACATTATTAGAGTTAGAGATAACTACTTAATACACGTTGTTGTTCTATCTTTTTAAGAGTTCATCCTAAGTTTTAATCTCTTGAATCTCCCGTCTTTTTATTTTTTTATCTTGTTTTATATTTGTCCTTGTATTCTGTTTATAATTTTCGTAGTGATGGATGCTACTCTTGATAGACAAAAGGCTTTTAAATACCTGGTAATCGATTTCAATTTCCATAGTCTGCGCAATTGAAAACGAGTATAAAAATATATATGATTGGAAAATTAAATAAATTAAAAGATATTTGTGTAACTATAAAAGGAATATGACGGCAAGCCAAAAAATATATAAATGTGACTTTTCATTATCAAAATAAACTATACAGATGATATGATTCATTCGAATAGAACTTTACAATGAATCATAACTATTTAGGAAGTAAGTGACAGTCATATGATATCTAATCAAAGTAAATGTAATTTTAAATTTAAGTATATGTATGTTTCTAGGTATTTTAAGTTAAAACTTTTTACCAAAAACCGCAAAGCTTATCGACGCAATATAAATCGAGTCACAGAATCTATATAAATGTTAATGCTTCCTTTTTGTGAATAAATTAATTATCACTTCAAACGAAAAAAAAAAAAAAACTTAATAATAATTTACATAAATAAGTCGCTAGAATATTAAGTACGTAAAAATATTCCAAAATTTGAAGAAATTATCAAAAAATAAAGCCAACAGAAAAAAAAATTAATAATAATAATATGGGATTAATGGAAATATAAATTTTTTTGTGAGTTCTGCTATATTTTATTTAGGTGTCCTCATTATTTAAATGCATCATCAATCTGTTCATAAATCAAAAATTCATAAATAATTTTCGATTTAAATAAACATTTCTTTGTTATTTTGTTTTTTATTCATATTTGGTCTGAAAATTAAAAAATAAAAATAAATCATAAAAAATAAGGTGTTGTGACAGTGTTTGGCAACATACCACAGTAATTATAAGTTTTACTGTTGATAATGAAGTTGGTAAAGAAATCATAGATTAAACTTAATTAAACTTAACAAAATAAACAATTATTTTTTATTGCAGGCAAGAAATGGCGATCGTTAACACCTCAAGATCGAAGACCTTTTGTTGAGGAAGCTGAACGTTTAAGAGTCATTCATATGACAGAGCATCCCAATTATAAATATCGACCGCGTCGAAGAAAACACACAAAAGCAAGAGCACTTCAGAATGGTTCAAATCAACAACAACAACAACAACAACAACAACAACAAAATTCTACACAAAATACTCAAGTTAATAAAAATTGTAATAGCACAGCAAGTGATTTAACTTATGATAATGAATTAGCGAATAGAATAAGTCCCTATACATATAATAGTTATTATGGTTCAAATAATTCAATGCATACACCTGAATCAAGTCCAACACAAAGCCCCGAGCCACAACAACAGCAGCAACAACAACAACAAAATAAATGCCAAAATGATAATTCAGGTAAATTGCAGGAAGTTGCAGCATTGCCAACACCTGAAATGAGTCCCCTGGAATTAGAAAAAGAAAATTATATATTAACTTCAAATGAAAATAAAAAAACATTAGGTTCTTCACCTTCATCATATAGCAGTGATTATCATTTAAAAGATAATAAGCTGTCTCAACCCACGTATAGCCAAAATTATAAAGCTTCAGGAAATAACGATAAAAGAGAATTCAGTAATACGTCATATTCATCAAATTCAGAAAAATATTCAACAGATAAACGATCCTATCAGTATGAGGGACCAAATGGTTATGCGAATGGTACAAATGAGAAACGTCATACAACAACTATTGTCGCTGGAAAAGGAATGTATGTAACGTGCTCCAGTCGCGGTTTATTGGATCAAGGGCATATCGTGCGGGGAACGTATTATCCACCATTACCAACAGCCCAAGATCATCAAAATTTAGGTATGATTTATTTTAGTTTATTAGAATTTTTAATTCAAGATATTTTTTATTCAATAATAATATTTAGGTACGATTGGTGGCCTTCCCACAGTTAGTTCATCCCACCAACAATACTCCAATAGTTATGCTTTGAATTTAGCACCTAATAGTGTGGTGTCAACATCCTTAATGCGAGATTCAAATGATTTACAAAATGGAATAAATTTAAATGATAGTATGAATAGCTATTATAGTCAAGCAACAGTTAGCGCACCACTAGCTACTTATCCCTATCAGTATGGGTATCAATCGCATTTATTGCCCTCATCACAACAAACTGGTCAATTAGAAGTCGATCAAAAAGATTTAGAAAAATATTTAAAATATCCAGATTCGAATCATAATTTTAATGAATATGAATATCATAATAGTCATTTATTTCATCAAAATAGTTCCACGCCTGCCCTACATTATCCGAACAGCGTTCAACCACAATCCTCAGAATATTATCAACCGTATCCGAGTAATACAATTTTACAGTCTAATCAAGCGTCATCCGGAAAAATAGAAGTAGGTTCACATCCACCGTATCCAGTTATAACTTATGAAGGAACAGGAGATCCTTTAAAAGATGACGAAATAAGTAATATATTAGCTGGCGTTCGAAAAACTTGCTATAGTAATTGATACACGGAATGAAAAAATGTACATTAAATTGTGCTTAAGTAAGAATTGAAGAAGATTTTTTTTTAACAAAAACAAATCAATTTTAGTCACAAAATACATAATAATAATGTATTATAAATTTTACTTCTTTAGGTCTTACAGAAATCCCAGAAAAGATCAGTATCTATACACAATTTAATTTAATGAAATATATTTGTTAGAACAGTAATGTTTCAACAACAAAAAAAAAAGAAACAAATATATAAATAAATTTTTTTTTAAATACTAGATCTAGTTTAACTTTTTAAAAAAAATTCTATTAATTTTAAGCTGTTTCTGTTAAATTTTCCACTATTCTTATTTTGAATGGAACTTTCCCACAGTCTCGAATGAGAATTATAGTTTATTTTCATTTTGTCGCATTAAAAATGGAGTTGACATTACTTACATAGTTACATAAAACTTACAATAATTGAACATATTGGAAATATATTCTTTAACGTTTGGAAAATCATTTAACTTTTTCTACCTAATATGATACTATTATCCTAATATTAAGATTATTTTGTTATTATTCCCTACTCTACTTACCTCACTCTAATTCACTTACCAAAACTAATCCAGACTATTTAAAATCGACCTATTTATTGAACCAAAATAATAATATCACAAAATTTGTTAGAAAAATAGAAATGTTTTTTTATTCCTTAATGGCAAGTTTTTAAAAGTTTTAAATTCAGTAATTTTATTTTTACATAAATAAAATTTTAAATAAAATAATATACCTAATTATGTAAAAAAATAAAAAATTATTGAAAATCCTATTAATTTGGGTTTTTCTTAAAAATATATAAAATATTTTTGTATATTGTGTAATATAATTAGAAAATACTTAATAATGATTAATATTATCATTAATCACTATTTTAGATTTAATTTAAGAGTAGAAGCAGCGATAAATATTGTATACAGATTTTCTTATACATTATGTACATAATATACATATATTTAGAATTTTCAAAATATAGAAAACCTAATTAAAATTTTAACGCTTCCATTAGATATTAATTTTTTAATTAAAAAAATAATAATAATAATAATAACAATAATAATAAATACTTAAATGAAAAAAAAAAATGTTTAATTAAAAATGTAAATTTTTTTGATTCTCTTATGAGATGTAATTATTAATACGATATTTGTTAAGTTACAATAACAAAAAAAAAAAAAAAATTTATAAATAAATTGTTTAATGCAAATTTACTATCTTAGATTATAATGATATAATTATAATAAGAAGAAGTACTTGTTAAAAATAAAAATTATTAATCATTAAATAGTCAAAGAAATTTTAAAAACATAAATTATTTTTTTAATTTATTTGATACAGAAAAAAAAAACTATAATTATTTGAATTACAGGTTTAGTTAAAAACACGAATTTTTTACCTTTTTTAAGTCATATGATATTTTATAAAAATAAAATATGGAAGAGTATTTTAAAAGCATATTTATAGCGGGGCAGAAAGTCCCCAAACCTACTATTGTACCCTAGATCTGTTGGTCCATTTGTATCGGTCATAAATGTATTAATTGATGATTAAAAAATATCAAAACTAATTTGAAATTTTGAATTCATCACAATAACCTATTTCATTAAAAATTAAAAAAAAATCAGTATAGTTAATTTTGGTACCGAAAATGAGTTTTATTGTGAACAAATTCTAAATAATCTTAATTTCAGAATAAAATAGATGCAAAACGACAGATCTCAATTATAACGTTATACTGTTTAATTTAATTTAAAAATTTTGTGCTCCGCATCACCAAAATTGACTACTAAACCTTTTTGTGGCAAGTATTTTAAAATACAGAATTTTGAAATATCGAAATTACTCTGGCTGAATAATCTGAATCAGAAGAAAATTAGTGCACTATATGAAAGTTAATTTGAACCATTTCTACAATGTACATATTATTCGAATCGAATAACGACAGAAAATAAAAATTAAAAAATTTATCTTCATTGCTTCACTTAAAGTTTGATGTTAGCTGGCACAGTCAACAGACAATATTGCATGGTATACCATATTACCATATTTTTACATTATTTATAATCATCTAATCTTCAGTAAAGATAGGGAAAATAAAATTGTACCTATGATATTAATAATAAAAAATTTCATGATATTAAGAAAATTAATTAATTTAAAAAAAAAAATAGTTAATAGCATTTGGTTTACATACGTATATTTTATATAATTATAATTACAGTTCCGTTAGAAGCGAAGTCACCCACTAAGAAACCTAATAAAAATATATAGTTAATATATTATGAAAAAAAAAAAAGTTATAATAAATGTATGTGTATAATGACGTCCTATTTGAAAATGCCCGTATTAAATTAATAAAAACAAAAAAAAATTAAAATACCACGATATTATGTTTGAACGACGATTGAACCCTAAAAAATTATAAACTTTGTTTAAGATATACCCAGCAAGTCTTAAGAAGATCATTTTTATGTGTGAATAATTTTCACGGACTATTTTTCCCTTCCTCATTTTAATTTTTCTTTTTCTTATACATATTTTTTTTACATATCGCAATTTATTTTATGTTGTTTCTTCGCGTTTTTTTTTTTTTTCGTTATAAAAAATACTTAATATTTGACGAACCGAATATCTATTTATATATAAAAGAAAAAGAAAACATTTTTTGTTGTCCAAAAGAACTCTAAAAATTTGTAATAATTTTTATAGACAAATATTTTGTAATAGGTGAAAAAATATAACTTTTTTTAGTACATATATTATATTATATATACAATGTATATTTTACTAAAATATATTGAAACATTGGAGCTTCTAAAATTATTATCGGTTTTATGGTTGATTCAAACAAAGTTCTAGGAATTTATTAATTCTTGTTTTGGCATTATTGTTAAGGAATCGTCAAAAAGATCCGAACTATATATCACAGTTTTTAAAGAAAATAGAAACCACTCTTTTTCCAACATTTTAGAGGAAAATTCTAGATTCAGATCGAAGAAGAAATTATCAGTATTATGACAACTAATATTTGTAAATATCTAAATATTATTTTTGCGATTATTTAGGTATGTATATAAATTTTCTGTGGAATTATCCGAAATATTATTTTTATCGTATAAATATTGTTGAACCCAGGCAAAAATCGAAATCTAAGAGTAAAGCATAACGTTGTATTACGGTGGGACATATAACAAAGTAGGATTTGAAACAGTAGATTAACATCATTTTTCTCATGTAATGATATGGTTGACAACGAACATTTAGAAAAACATCTCAAATTTTTTCTATGTTTTTCATTAAATATGCACATGCACATTTAAAAATGATTATAATTTATCTCCTAACGTTTAAAAGTCAAGAAATATGATAAAAAACAAAACCCTTAATTTCTACTGATTTTTTATAATATTACATAATATCAAAAAAAAAAATAATAATAAAAATAATCGAAAACATATATAGTTTAAGAATAGATTTCCCTGGCATAATTTTTGCAACTTCATTCAGTTACACCGGAACCGCGCGATTAATGTTCATATAGTTTCATAATAACCATAAAATTCTGTTATACCTAAAATATCAAACTGCATAAAAATAAAATGAAAATATTTGAAATAAAATATTAAAACAAACTAAATTGTTTACGTACAATCGTTAAGGTATTGCAATGAATATTTTTTAGCTAGCTAATTTCTCAAAGAAAAATCTATTAGATATTAAATCTTCCGAAGCGTAGAGTAAGTGTAACTGTTGAAATCTTACTTTAGAGAAAAAGTAATTTCAAGAAAATATAATTAACGATTAATAACATTTGACATCTTTCTTTGATTCAAATAAAAATCAAAGCAATTTAAATATACATTTTCCAAAGTAATGCATTTTTTATATTGATGTTTTCATTAAAATAATGAGGCACAACGTATACCTCTATAATTATAATATTATACTTATAAAGGTTATATTTTTACACATATACATAAAACGAAATGTATCACCGTCTTATATAAAAAAAAAAATTATTTCTATGCCGGAAATCAGATAAAATCTCCACATAGTCTTACTTTTTTCAAACTTTTATTATAACGTAAAATGATAATAGTAATAAACCAAAAAGAATAAAAATTACACATCAACTTTTATTATTGGTGCGATAATTTCAACAATATTATTGGCTTTAATCAAATCAGAAAAGTTTACTCATTCGGTGCGAGTTATAAATGTTCTAAAAACTGTTTTATCTGGTGATCTTATACATATATCATGTAATTTGAAATGTAGATAATTGCGAAACCTCAAAAACAAGAGCTACAAAAAAAGTACATATCTTATATTTAAAAAAAATTTCATGAAAATTTATAAAAAATTCATAAATATTCTTTTTTATCGAAATTCAATATTTATTACATATATTTATTACATATATGTTTCGAAATCAGTTACTGATTAAGTGTTTTAGCGACTTAATATATGTATTATAGAACCAACCAAATTCACAATACATATTATGTTTTTCCAGTACCTTAATTACTAATTTTTTTTATTTTAATTTTTTTTTTGTTATAAGTCGATGTCCGAATCCTTGGACAGAAATCGAGACTAAACTTTTAAATTTTATTTAGGCTTTTAAAATCGACATTTCTTTAAGCAATTTTAATAAAAATTCATTTTCATATCTCATTCCCAATTTTTGTATGTACATAGTAGGGGTTGATATTTTATTTAGATTATGGTAATTGACATGTACTCGTAGATTCTTAATAATATTAAAAGCCATTAAAACTTATAAACAAATTAAATCAATTTTCAATTATAAACAATTGAACGCTTATAACCGTAGCAGAAAATCTAATCCTCTAGCCCAGTGGTCGCAATTACGTGGCACGCGTGCCAAAATTGGCACGCTTCGAAATTTTGCTGGCACGCGTCTATTTGAAAATAATGGTCGAAAATCAATTAAGAGAAAATGATATAACATTTAACATGGGCGATGAAGTTCTAAAGTTGTGGCAAAGTTTTCCAAATCAATTTTCATCATTAAAAAAGCTAGCAAAAGCTGTATTAACAGTATTTCCTTCAACTTACTTTTGCGAATTCTTATTTTCTCAAATGAATGTAATTTTAACCAAAACCAAAAACAGAATTGGGTACTTTTCCGTTAGCCGGGCGCAAATGTACGGCGCAAAAAATTGTGAATCAAGTGGCAAAGCAAAGAAGAAATGTTACCGAAAACTTATGGTCATTTAAAATGAATAGTTTTTTCGTGTATCGGAGGAAGGCTGCCGCCTCTCCCGAACCCCCCAGGGCACCTTTTTTTTTCTTGGCGCGCCGCCGTAAATTTGCGCCGTACATTTGCGCCCGGCTAACGGAAAAGTACCCAGAATTGCTAGTAACAATTCCGAGGCTTGTGTTGCTTTAAAAGTAAGCAATTTTTTTTTTAATTTTTTTTATATAAATTTATATTTAAATATAAATAAAAAGAAAGTATAAATGAAATAAATAAAAATTAATATTAAAACGAATAAGTAGATATTAATTTCTTACATTTCTATCGAATAAATTCGGCACGCCGAAATAATGGTTTGAGGAAAATCATCTTTTTTGCCACGTTACCTAAAATCTAATTGCGACCACTGCTCTAGCCTTAAGTAAAGCAAAAAAAATGCTGTATATTTTTTAATCTAACTTAGATAAATCGTTGCGAAAAGAATATATATGTACATATATATAAGATTTATAATATAGGGTTAGAATTGTAATCTATATAAGATAATATTTTATATGTATCTTAAAATTTTATTAAATTAAATCTTTTCACCATTTTTGTTCATTTTAATAGTCTCTTAATTAATGAATTGCATGTGCAAAAGTATTGTGGTTTTCATAAAATTTGCCATCATTAAACCAAACTTTTAATACATATTATTTCATATTTTTATTGCTTTAATTTTATTTTACGTATGTGATTAATTAATTTGTATAAGATTTTATATTTTTTTTTTATTTTACTATTTTTAAACAATCAGAAAAATCTAAACTTTAAGTAACCCCGTTCCCACGAATACTTGCTTTATGTTTTATTTTTATTATTACTTTAAAAACATAAATTATATATAAAATCTAAGTTAAAATGTATAAGGTTGCTTTTTATGACTCCTTTTTTTTCTT